>BTPG01000001.1:251388341-251678341 GCA_036245525.1 Semisulcospira habei
TCTCTCTCTCTCTCTCTCTCTCTCTCTCTCTCTCTCTCTCTCTCTCTCACGTGAGGGGGTAATAGAGCACGGAGTATCCCAAAGATCCGTCCTAGGTCCATTTTTTTTTCAGTTTTTATAAACAATCTTCCCTTACATATATCCGACCCCCCCCCCCCCCATCCCCCCCCCGCCCCCCCCCCCCCCCCGCCCCCGTGTAATCTGTAGTCTCTTTGCTGATGATGGAACTCGTGACGTGTCATCGTCAGATGCATTCTGTATGACCCAGTCCCCACAAAGCGGCCTGAATGATGTTTCCACATGGTGTCAAAACAATTATATGATTCCGAATCCTACTAAGACCAGATGTATGTTAATTACTACTAGACGAAAGCATCAGCTGAACCCGCCTACCCTACAACTCTGTTTGAATGGGCAGTCTGTTGCGCAAGTCAAGGAACAGCGTGTGCTTGGAATCATCATTGATGACAAACTGTGTTGGCAAAGCCATATTACCAAAGTGTGTAAAACAATATCAAAAACAATTATTCTTACTGTCAAAATAAGATATTTTACTAACGAACCAACAAGGAAACTTTTTTATTGTGCCCATATTCAGCCACATTTGGATTATGCCTCCTCAGTTTGGGATGGGAGCAGTGATGCTACTCTCAAAAGGATGAATTCGCTTCACAGGCGGCCAATCAAATTAATCGTTGACAGACCCATGCAAGTCATTAGTACTGATTAAATGTTCAAGCTGCTAGATATATCCTGCCACTTGACAAGCAGGTCATTTATAATAAGTTGGTACTCATGCGCAAAATCACCCTCTCAGACTCACCAGCCTATCTCTCTGATTTGTTCGCACTTGCCCACAGAGCTAGTCGAACATCAGGGAACAATCTGGTAGTACCAAGGCCCCGCTTAGATATTTACAAGATGTCCCTCTCCTATTCTGGTGCAAAATTATGGAACATAGTTCCTGCAGACATTAAAGCAGCACCTTCTTTACGAACGTTCAAGAACCAACTGCATAAATGCATTAAGAACATGTGAAAACATATTGTTCATATTTTTCTTTCACATACCGTCATTGACTGCAGAAACATTTCCTTATTCATATTCATCATCATGTATCATAATACTTTAGACTTGCTGATGTGTTCTTTGTCATCTATTTTGCAGCATAACAGTTCGATGTTTTGCTTGATGTGTGTGTGTGTGTGTGTGTGTGTGTGTGTGTGTGTGTGTGTGTGTGTGTGTGTGTGTGTGTGTCTGTGTGTCTGTGTGTGACTGGTAGAAATCAGTACGTGTGTGTGTGTCTGTGTCTGTGTGTGCGGACTGGTATATATCAGTGTGAATGTGTGTGTGTGTGTGTGTGTGTGTGTGTGTGTGTGTGTGTGTGTGAGTGTGTGTGTGTGTGTGTGTGTGTGTGTGTGTGTGTGTGTGTGTGTGTGTGTGTGTGTGTGTGTGTGTGTGTGTGTGTGTGTGTGTGTGATACGGACAGTTTATGCAGAACGCTAGCCAAAAATCTGTTCATGTTGTCCAAACTGAAATATTACACCGACTCTGACACGCGCAAACTATTCTATGCTCACATGCGTTCTCATATTGATTACGCGTCAACGGTGTGGGATGGAAAAAGTGAAGTCCACTTGAAGCTCAACTCGTTACACAGAAGGGCAGCAAAGTTAATCCTTTCTGACCCACGACTCACAACAGAAGAAAAACTCGCCAAAATCCGATTTCTGCCGCTTCAAGACCACTTCTAACAAACCAGATAGGTGAGGCTAGCGCTGGCAGAATTGTATGCAAACCAAGGGGAATCACAGCGCTGGACAGACAACAACAGTTAGATCCCCTGCCCCCGCCTATCAGGCACCCAATCGCCAGCCCACAGAGAAATACGCAGGTATAGAATAAGACGATCATTTCCATCCTCAAACGAATGGATCAGGTCTCTTATATAACCCATGTCTTTCTCCGGAACTTAGGAAGTAGGCAGGAGAAACATACATACACAAACATGAAGGTGCGCTACTATATGTGGTCGGGTAAATACCCTGATTTCCCACAGCAGATGCACAGAACATTACACAACAATGTAACGATACAAATTTGCCTCGAGTTATAGATACTCACAAACCAGATAGGTGAGGCTAGCGCTGGCAGAATTGTATGCAAACCAAGGGGAATCACAGCGCTGGACAGACAACAGTTAGATCCCCTGCCCCCGCCTATCAGGCACCCAATCGCCAGCCCACAGAGAAATACGCAGGTATAGAATAAGACGATCA
This sequence comes from Semisulcospira habei, assembly GCA_036245525.1. Classification (NCBI taxonomy): domain Eukaryota; kingdom Metazoa; phylum Mollusca; class Gastropoda; family Semisulcospiridae; genus Semisulcospira; species Semisulcospira habei. The sequence goes on from BTPG01000001.1 coordinate 251,390,621, forward strand.
TTTCCATCCTCAAACGAATGGATCAGGTCTCTTATATAACCCATGTCTTTCTCCGGAACTTAGGAAGTAGGCAGGAGAAACATACATACACAAACATGAAGGTGCGCTACTATATGTGGTCGGGTAAATACCCTGATTTCCCACAGCAGATGCACAGAACATTACACAACAATGTAACGATACAAATTTGCCTCGAGTTATAGATACTCACAAACCAGATAGGTGAGGCTAGCGCTGGCAGAATTGTATGCAAACCAAGGGGAATCACAGCGCTGGACAGACAACAGTTAGATCAGGGAAATCAGGGTATTTACCCGACCACATATAGTAGCGCACCTTCATGTTTGTGTATGTATGTTTCTCCTGCCTACTTCCTAAGTTCCGGAGAAAGACATGGGTTATATAAGAGACCTGATCCATTCGTTTGAGGATGGAAATGATCGTCTTATTCTATACCTGCGTATTTCTCTGTGGGCTGGCGATTGGGTGCCTGATAGGCGGGGGCAGGGGATCTAACTGTTGTCTGTCCAGCGCTGTGATTCCCCTTGGTTTGCATACAAGACCACTTCTAAGGCTATTTTTATGTTCAAAGTGTGGAAACAGAAAATACCAGAATATATCACATCTCTTTTCTCTAAGTCGGAATCAAGGCTTGGTAATATTAGGCAACTTTTCTTAGTCCCCAAAACAAGAATTGATATATACAAATCTAGTTTGTCATTCTCGGGAACGCAGACTTGGAACACGCTTCCTGATTATGTGAAATCCGCTTCCTCTCTAGCCCGTTTCAAAATCAGTCTCTTCAAGTACTTCTCGAAGCAGTCGTAATCATTACGTTGTGAAATATATACTGCCCTGTAAATCTGATTATGTTTGCTCCCGATTACAAACTCTGTGTGTGCGTGTGTGATGGTGTGTGTGTGTGTGTGTGTGTGTGTGTGTGTGTGTGTGTGTGTGTGTGTGTGTGTGTGTGTGTGTGTGTGTGTGTGTGTGTGTTTAGGAGTGTGAGATCATCATGGACTTTCTTTCCCTAAACTAGCAATGTTTTTGTTTCATTTACATTTAACTATGTACTTAGTTTTGTGTATATTGTCTTGTAGTTTTGTAGCAACGGCAGGTTTGAAAAATGGCTATGTCTATGACGATGTCAATGCCTCAACCGTTGATAAATAAAGCTTCATTGAATCATTGAATATCTCTCTCTCTCTCTCTCTCTCTCTCTCTCTCTCTCTCTCTCTCTCTCTCTCTCTCTCTCTCTCTCTCTCTCTCTCTCTCTCTCTCTCTCTCTCTCCAAAAGGCATAGATCCGCATGCGCGCATGCGCACAAATACGCACACAGACACGCACACATCGACGCGTTTTCACTGAGAAGAGCATGCCGCTGTACTGAGTATATTATGTAGCTATAGGTAAAGTCAATCTGATTTCACATAAATTATAGTAAGACTGAAATCGTACCGTGAAATTCTACACAAACCAAGGGGAATCACTCAGCGCTGGACAGACAAACAGTTAGATCCCCTGCCCCCGCCTAGCAGGCACACAATCGCCAGCCCACAGAGAAATACGCAGGTATGGAACAAGACGATCATCTGCATCTGAGGATGCAGGGGGCAGGGGATAGGCGGGGGCAGGGGATCTACCTGTTTGTCTGTCCAGCGCTGAGTGATTCCCCTTGGTTTGTGTACAATTCTGCCAGCGCTAGCCTTACCTATCGGGTTTGTGAGCGTGAAATTCTAGTTTTGTCACAATTTCCTCAAGTCTTGAAGCGAAAGTGAAACTCATATCACGTAAAATATAAATTACGTAAAATCGAAAAAAAAAAAAAAAAAACCCAAACAAACAAACAAACAAACAAAATCATGACAAATGACGTGACAAAGCGCCTTTATACAGCTCACTGACGCATTGTCAGGTGTGCGAAGCTTTTTCAATAGGGGATATTTCAACATCAGAATCAGGTCAGAGACAAAAGGTGGAGATCCTTGACAGCGAGGACAGCTCGCATATAGAAGGGACTTTGTGGGTTATGGTTCAACCCATCTGGTTTGTTTTTAGGATCGAAAGTCTGTAACTAAAATCTGATCATGCAGACCTGAAATTATTATTATTTTTTCCAAATTAACACATACCATACTGAGGCTATAAGCTTCAAATTTGTACACTGCCATATGCACGGTATATTAGAGTACGTACAGATAAGGATATAGACCTAGAGGCGCCAAGCTATTCTGGCACTACCGTTGAACTATTTTAGTCAAACTTATTTCACACACTGGTGTATTCCGAATGATAAGGGTTAATACCTCTGATGGTACATTTATGTAACATTGCCAATATCAAATGCACTTCTTAAAGTCCGAACTCATTTGTGCCGGCCTGTGATTTTAGGCGATCTACGTACAGTTGTAGGCTGCACGGTTGAAAGCCGTAGGCCAGCACTGTCCTATGAACTCACAAAACAGTATGTCCCGCGTGATTGTCAGTATGATACATGAACTTACCGTCTTTCGCATTTACCGGACAAAGCGCACATTTTTATCTTCAATATTCATCATCATCTTCAACCCGACTGCTAGGTACTCACACGAACACAGAAACCACGCAGTCTGAGAATGTGCACACTGGTGACTTCTTTCCTTTTGCGCGAATCTCGTAACTCATCACGCGTTAACTTGTCAGAACATATCTATTATCCCCCCCCCCACCCCCCCCCCCCCTCCCACACCCCCCCCCCCCCCCCCCCGGTGTCTCAACCAATCGTTAAACAGAACCAGCGTTAACATCGTAATAGACATGAACTTTTTTTTCACCCCGTAACTGTCGGTGTACATGAATTATACCTTTTATATCTTCGCAGACTGAAAACCCGAGGACCGTAGATATGAATGGAACCCGTTAGATATAAATGGAACCCAGAAGATATGAATGGAACCCAGTAGATATAAATGTAATCCAGTAGATATAAATGGAACCCAGTAGATATGAATGGAACCCAGTAGATATGAATGGTACCCAGTAGATATGACTGGAACCCAGTAGATATGAATGGAACCCAGTAGATATGAATGGAACCCAGTAGATATGAATGTACCCAGTAGATATGAATGTACCCAGAAGATATGAATGGAACCCAGTAGATATGAATGGAACAAGATACAGAGATCTTTATGATCTGCATCTGCGGGGGCCCTTGAGGATCTATGGCGCTTACAGTTTCGTCGTGCTGGTTGTTTCCAAAGGACTACAGGGTTAAAGCTTGTGTGTATGCTGCTTCATCCCTCGCGGTAACCACTTCGCTGTGAGCCACGCGTCTTTGTGTTCTGTATTTGCGCTCAGAGGGATGAGTGTTTTGCTGTTGGGAATTTTCAGACCTTTTGAACTTGCCGAGGATCCCGGCCTTTGACGGCCACTGCCAACGTGAATGATGTGGTGTTATCGACAACGATACTATGCGCTCGAGTGCAGTGTCTAATTAGCTGGACCGTGAAAGCCTGAGAGTATCGCCTGCTTGTGTTAACCCATTTCACCCCACGGCCGCTTGTCTCAAATTTTGGAGGCGCCACCTAACGACTCTGCACCTGTTGCAGGAGATGGGTCGACCATGGTAATTCAAGGGTAGTGCCAGATTAGCTTGGCGCCGACAGGCGCCAAGCTAATCTGGCACTACCCTTGAATTATCATGGTCGATCCCTCTCCTGCTGTAGGGCCTTGGGGCTGAATGGGTTAAACATTACAGCTCACCGACATTTGCTATACGGGCACCGATTTTCCAGGTGTAATATTAAGCCCGTCGCTGCCAGTGATCGGCGAATTTCGCGTCTGAAACCAACACACACTGACCTACATTCGTGTAAAGAACGCAAACTAAATGGGACCAAAATCAGGCAGAACACAGGGCCAACAAGAGACATCAATCCTTATGATCCCCACCACCACCCCCCTCCCCCGCGACTGGGGGGGGGGGGGGCTCATGAGGATTGGTGTCTCTTTGCAGATGGGTAGCGTTCGTCTTGCTCCGACCGTAAAGGAGTTAACTGGGGGGGTTACTACGTGAAGGGTGATGCTGGACTGACACGTATGCGTTAGCTAATTTTTTTTACTGGAAGTGCTATGTGCAATTTGGACACGCCGAGGTCCCGGGTGAATGCTAACTGGAAACTAATATACATCAGGAACAATGCTAGTTGGGCACTATAGGGTCAGTGGGCAAGTATATTTCGATTCAATTCAGTTCAGTCAAAACGGAATCTCTGCGCTCGGAAAGGTCCATGCGCGGTCCACAGCCCTCGTCAGAAACCACCCCAGAGTTCCTTTCGATATCGCACCAATATTGGTCTGGTTTAGCGCGGATCTCTCGCGTCCTTTCCAATCTGCCCAACGCCACAAGTACAGCTCAAGGCTAGTGCTGATGGGGTACTGAGAGATAAGTGGGCACTTCTCGTGAGCTCAAGGCTAGTGCTGATGGGGGACTGAGAGATAAGTGGGCACTTCTCGTGAGCTCAAGGCTAGTGCTGATAGGGTACTGAGAGATAAGTGGGCACTTCTCGTGAGCTCAAGGCTAGTGCTGATAGGGTACTGAGAGATAAGTGGGCACTTCTCGTGAGCTCAAGGCTAGTGCTGATAGGGTACTGAGAGATAAGTGGGCACTTCTCGTGAGCTCAAGGCTAGTGCTGATGAGGTACTGTAAGGGTATGGGGCGCTTCACTTGAGCTGTCATGGTCGACAAGCTGAGTTGTGTATGGTATTTAGCAATAACAGACGACTCTGAAACAGAAGCACTGCCATCGATAGTGATTGATTACTGAGGTGGCCGTTGCCCTATTTGGATTAATTATTGGGAGAACTGAAAGGACGTGATCTTCAAAATAGTGATGGTGCGATCGACCAAACCCTTGTTGATCTGATCTCCGGAGAAAAACAGGCTGTGACCGGTGTGTCTCGCCAGAATGACCCCTTCTCCAGATCAAGCCGGGGGTCATTTTGGCGTACGCCATATCAAACCGGGGTCACGGCTTTGGGTACGCCACATCGAACCAGGGTCACTGTCGTACGTCACATCGAACCAGAAACATTTTGGCGTACGCCATAATGAATCGGGGTCAATTTTTGTTATGTTCTGCAAATGGTAAGAAACACGCCAAGATGGCGCTCACGCCAGATCTGGCGTGAGCGACATTTTGGTGTGTTTCTTACCATTTGCAGAACATAACAAATTGACCCCGATCAGATCTGCCGTGAGCGACATTTTGGCGTGTTTCTTATCATTTGCAGAACATAACAAATTGACCCCGATCAGATCTGGCGTGAATAACATTTTGGCGTGTTTCTTACCATTTGTAGAACATAACAAATTCACCCCGATCAGATCTGGCGTGAGAGACATTTTGGCGTGTTTTTTGCCATTTGCAGAACATAACAAATTCACCCCGATTCGATCTGGCGTACGCTAAATCCTAAGTTCTGCTTGGCGTACACGAAAAGGATAATCTCGGGTTAGCTTGGGGTCTGGAAAGACCCCGAGCTTATCAGGCACTACTTTTCGGCTTTCGGAGTTGTTTCATCGATAGTTTCTCGTTTTTGTCGAGGCATCCTTTGTTGTAGGCCCTGGAAGCGAAAGGCAATCAATTACAGAGCTGCGCGGTGTTGTTCTGATCACACACGCGAAATTAATACCCTCGTGATCTGGGCCTTAGGATATGTGTTAAACCAATATTTTTCCGCTGTTAACCTCACTGCCGAGAAAAACTGAACGCTATCGGAATGCAAGAGATATAGATCCTCGTGAGCCCCTGTCGTCGTGCGGGCTCATGAGGATCTACGCCACTTGCAGACACAACTTCCTACCCTTGTTGTTTGGACGGGCTGGAGCTCTTTGGCGTTGAATTATCACGTGAGAAACACAGTCTGCGACCTCTGGCAGGGAGGGGGTTACTTACCAGCGGCAAAAGGTGTGACGACCACGATAGTTCAAAGGTATTACCTGTTGAAGCGAGAATCCGAATTCAAACTAGCGATGGGCTGTTATGGATAGTCTAATTTCTACGAGCCGGACGTGGAGCTTAGTCATTTTATTGCAAAGTGAAAGTGTCAAAACAGATACATCGGCAGGACAAAGTAAACTTAGAGGAAAGGCTTTATTTTTAAAAACAAAGTGCGGGCCATTAGAGTAAAATATTTCAGTGCTGACGCTTACTTCAAAACACAAAGCTACTTTTGAAAATCATTAACAGTACTTACCACTCAGTCCGCGCGGCAAAAGTAGCAACTGAACAAACACTTGGCGAGTATTTATTCAAATAAATTTACTCCCCCCACCCACCACTCCCCCCCCCCCCCCCAAGCTTCATCCAAAATAATATCGGTCATAAATTATACCAAAAATAAATGTTTTATTTCTGAATGCTTTACTCGTCACACAAAATACCGGTTTGATCACCATCGTGTGCTGGTCTGTGATTTTGGACCTTACGGCCTTAGGCCATAAGGTCCAAAATCACAGACCAGCGCACATTATCGGAGATCATCTAGAGCATTCTTCAGTTTGCCGTCCCCAGTGCAATGTAATAAAAGCAGGTTACATCGAGCGTTATACCACGGGGTTACGGGGTTTATCGCAAATTTATGTGTGAGTCAGTTTCATCTGAAGCAATTTTTGTTTGTAGGCGAGGTATACACATGCAGAGTTCAAGATCGGTACGAAGATATTAAAATCATGAAATCGTTATCACTGCATTGATAGTGAGCCCCGTTTGCTTTGAGGGCATTTTGGTTTCAGAGAGACTTTATTTCTGAAAAAAGGCTAATATTTTAAACCTTAATGGAAGATTTGCAATGTAATATTGAATCGCGCAGTCATCATATGTATGCAGTACATTTTGATAAATATTGGTAGCGCACCTTAGAAAATATTGAAATCGCGTGCACCTTGAGAAAGGAAGATAGTGCGCTTTAACCTTTTGGCTCTCGGTAGCACTTTTGGTCGCAGTGATTCCTGTAGGATGTCGGAATGTTGTTATTCCTGCAGGATGGCAGGGTGTTGTTATTCCTGCAGGATGTCAGGGTGTTGTTATTCCTGCAGGATGTCAGGGTGTTGTTATTCATGCAGAATGTCAGGTTGTTGTTATTCATGCAGGATGTCAGTGTTGTTATTCCTGCAGAATGTCAAAGTGTTGTTATTTCTGCAGGATGTCAGAGTGTTGTTATTCCTGCAGGATGTCAGAGTGTTGTTATTCCTGCAGGATGTCAGAGTGTTGTTATTCCTGCAGAATGTCAGAGTGTTGTTATTTCTGCAGGATGTCAGAGTGTTGTTATTCCTGCAGGATGTCAGAGTGTTGTTATTTCTGCAGGATGTCAGAGTGTTGTTATTCCTGCAGGATGTCAGAGTGTTGTTATTCCTGCAGGATGTCAGAGTGTTGTTATTCCTGCAGGATGTCAGAGTGTTGTTATTCCTGCAGGATGTCAGAGTGTTGTTATTTCTGCAGGATGTCAGAGTGTTGTTATTCCTGCAGGATGTCAGAGTGTTGTTATTCCTGCAGGATGTCAGAGTGTTGTTATTCCTGCAGGATGTCAGAGTGTTGTTATTCCTGCAGGATGTCAGAGTGTTGTTATTCCTGCAGAATGTCAGAGTGTTGTTATTTCTGCAGGATGTCAGAGTGTTGTTATTCCTGCAGGATGTCAGAGTGTTGTTATTCCTGCAGAATGTCAGTGTGTTGTTATTTCTGCAGGATGTCAGAGTGTTGTTATTCCTGCAGGATGTCAGAGTGTTGTTATTCCTGCAGGATGTCAGAGTGTTGTTATTCCTGCAGGATGTCAGAGTGTTGTTATTCCTGCAGGATGTCAGAGTGTTGTTATTCCTGCAGAATGTCAGAGTGTTGTTATTTCTGCAGGATGTCAGAGTGTTGTTATTCCTGCAGGATGTCAGAGTGTTGTTATTCCTGCAGGATGTCAGTGTGTTGTTATTTCCTGCAGGATGTCAGAGTGTTGTTATTCCTGCAGAATGTCAGAGTGTTGTTATTTCTGCAGGATGTCAGAGTGTTGTTATTCCTGCAGGATGTCAGAGTGTTGTTATTCCTGCAGAATGTCAGAGTGTTGTTATTTCTGCAGGATGTCAGAGTGTTGTTATTCCTGCAGGATGTCAGAGTGTTGTTATTCCTGCAGGATGTCAGAGTGTTGTTATTCCTGCAGGATGTCAGAGTGTTGTTATTCCTGCAGGATGTCAGAGTGTTGTTATTCCTGCAGGAATCACCGCGACCAAAAGCGCTACCAACAGCCAAATGACTAAACAGCGTAGGTAGTGTGTCTTGAGTGCTGGAAGTGCACCTTGAGAAGTATCGGTAGTGCTCCTTGAAAAGTGTTCGCGGTGCACCTTAGACAATGTCAGGCGTGCACCTAGAACAAAATAATGTTGGTAGCGCACCTTGACAAAAAGGTGTGTAACGCACTTCGTTGAGGACAGTCTTCCTTGATCGTCACGATTACGTCGCCGGCCGTAATAGACCCCACATGAGAGTATGTGCCTTTCACAGATGGAGCATACTGTAGTATTGAGTTTAGGTGTCTTTAGGTGTGTGGATGTATGTGAAAAGGTATTGGGGGAGGGGGGGAGGGGGGGTTACAGATGACGTGAACATATAACTTTTTATTTTTGTCTCTATTTTGTTTGTTATAGCATTGCGACAAAGTTTCCCCTCGGGTACAATACTGTATTATTGTGTTGTGTTGTGTCGTGTTGTATTGTCTAGTCTCACCCCTTCACTGCTAGAGCGATACCGAGCGGAAAAGATGCGTTACTACGGGTCCTTTCCCCCAAACGGTCTCGTCAGTTACGCGTGTGTTTCGCCACTGCGTCGTCAGTAGCACCCACTGGGTTAATCCTCTGAATGTGTGAACTTTGTGCAGCTGCGATTCTGCCCTACTTCTGATTTAACAACGCCCTCTTTCAGGCACTCCCCGGTGCGCAACGGCCATCGGGCCGACGTCGGCCGCCGTTGGCCCGCGCACAGCCGTGCGCGGGCCAACGGCGGCCGACGAGGGCCCGATGGCCTTTTGCGCTTTGGGTCACTTTTTAAAGCGCGCCGAACATACTGTAAAAATTACCTCTAAATGTCCACGACTGCCTCACTTTTTTCGGCACAAAATTCATTGCGAATGTTAAAACTATGTAGCTGCCGCGGCGACTCCTGTTGATATGCGGCGGGTCAGGCTGGGTTGGGGTTATTTCGCTGCCTCTCCATCGTCGAAGGATAGTACTGAAATTGCAGGCGCCATTTGGATGAGATAAAGTAGAATTTAAATTCATGTGCTTCTTAAAGGCCCACTACCGCGGTAACTGTTTAAAGATACTCTTCTGTAACAGATGCCGGGTTACGAAACGCTACACACAGGTCTAGTTATGGTTCATTTAGACACAGGACAATCCAGTTCAGCACACATCGTCTTTATTTTATATTACGTAACCTGACAATGACTTCACTCCGTTCTATAAATACAACGCTGTCAGTACGAGAAACAGGTAAAAATAGTTTGAAACTTTAACAGCAGCGCAGAATAAGTAAGTGCGAGTACTCGTATGCTTTTGCTGCGTGTCCAAACTGCTGTTCAAAGTTCATTAGGTGTGTCGACAAGGCTTAACACACACACGCACATGGTGCTGAAATGTCAGGGTGTTCAGATGTTTTTGTAATGGTACTTTTGACACGCCGGCAGGCGATCATCGGGGGTCTTTGCCTCGTGATCGCGTTAGTTTGATGAAGTAGGTGGTCAGTTGAGCTTGTAGTTGATATTTTCATTGTTGTAATCGTTTGACTGTGATTTGTTATTTTCAGATTCGTTTGCAGAGGCCTGCAACCTTCACACTGTACAACAGTCTGCAGTACTGCGGAATACTACGGGCAATATAATCTGTTCTCACACTGTACAACAGTCTGCAGTACTGCGGAATACTACGGGCAATATAATCTGTTCAGGGCGACCAAAAGGAAAGTCCTGTTTCTTCAGTTGCCTGATTACAAAACTATGTGTGATTTCCTTCTGTCGTGGTATGACGGCATGACTTTATGTACCCATTAACAAGCATGTTTTATTGGTTGAAAGCGCCGCCGCTAGGTAAGTGTCTGTGTGTACGCCTGCGCACATTTTAACCCCTTTAGTCCCAACGCCCTAAAGCAGCTTGACCGTGATAATTCAAGGGTGGTGCCAGATTGGCTTGGCGCCTGAAGGCGCCAAGCCAATCTGGCACTACCCTTGAATTATCACGGTCAATCTATCTCCTGCACATGGTACATAGGAGTTAGGGAACACCTCCAAAATTTGGGATACGTGGCCGTGGGGCTAAAGGGGTTAAACATATCTCCGAGTTTAATCAGCACCATAAGACTCTCGTCAGTGTGAAAAACATAGAAGCATATGGGTATCTGAAGAGGAACAGATGCTCATGAGTCCCCGCACCATGTAGGGGTATGATGTGTATCTAAGCCTCTCGCAAATGAATGGATAACACGGTGAGTGTGATCACTGCAGGAATGGTGTTTGGTGTTGTTTGTATGTGGTGCGCGCGTCTGTGCAGGCGGTGTTGAATTCCAACACGAACGTGCTTCAAATAATAACGTCTGACTGCGTTTAGCATTTGGCCACACCTCTGCAGTCGTCTTGTATCAATTATTTATAATACATTCCTGACTGATTCATATTTAAAAAGGTGTGGTCAGGACACTAAAGAAAGCGTTTCATTCAAACTTCTGTTAAGAAATTGCCAGCAAAGAATGACGCACCCTTACGGAAAGGACAAGTACACTAGAGGTTATAGATTTTTCCGGGTACTTTCCCGTTTCACTTCTTGCCTCATTGAAACAACTAACCGCACGTAGTCTGTTTGTCTGTCATAAGCCCCCAAAACTTAATAAATTGTGTTGTACTCGACTTTTCTAAGCGTTTTTCTTTCTTTGCTTGGCAATTTCTTTGTTGTTTACACGCTTCAATGTCATCTATTTGGTCAGGAAACTTGTCATTGCCGAAATTGACTGTACTGTAAATGCCTAGTTCCCAATGAGCAAAAGGCCATCGGGCCGATGGCCTTTGCGCACTGTGTTATTTGAGGTAGCGGTCCTGTACCCTAATTTCAAGTTACGTACAAAGGTGTGGTGGGGGGTGGGGTGGGAGGGTGGGGGAGAGAGATTGTGGGGGAAGATAGGGGTTTAAACTAGTCTACAGCATGCATTAATATGCTCTGGGTATGTATACAGAAGTATTGTAACATGTAATGCGCAGTGTTTGAAGGAAAGTCCGGGCCTCTTAACCAAATGAATGCAAATTATTGTTAAAGTAGTACCGCTACGCATAAATCTCAAGGCGCATTGAGCAACAATTGGGTTTGTTATGCCTTGTCGACACACCTAATGAACTTTAACAGCAGTTGGGACACGCAGCAAAAGCACACGCGTAATCGCACTTATTTATTCTGTGCTGCCGTTAGCGTCAGTCTATTTTTAGCTTTTTCTCGCACCGATATCGTTGTGTTTCTAGAACGGAGTGGAGTCTTTGTCAAGTTACTTGATATACAGACGACGTGTGCTGAACTGGATTGTCCTGTGTCTAAATCAACCATAGCTAGACCTGTGTGCAGAGTGGCGTGACCGTCTGTTACAGAAGTGTATCTTTAAACAGATACGGCGTTAGTGGGCCTTCAAGAGGTCCACACAATGCAAAGCTCGGTGAAAATAATCGAAGTTCGGCTCTGTTGAAGCGGGTCAAGTTAACCTCAGGTCTACCCGCGGCCACAGATTAGGCCCTTTGAAAATCGTGCAAAATAAAAAGCCAGTTAAGCCCATCCTTTCAAGGAACACAAATTTAATCGGGATCATTTTTTTGCAGTAGTCTTTGTCCCATGGTCTGGTGGTCTTAATTTCCTGCATCAGCTTGTTTCTCAACATTAGAGCAACAACAAAACTTGCAGGTGATTATGCTTGCGCAGATCTTGTGAATGTGTACGCGCAGATTAAATTGTGCCTGTTGTTATTATTTTCAAAAGGCCGCTGGGTGCATGGTATTATCATCACAATAATCATCACCCAACGAAAACGAAATCAGCAACATCAAAGAAAGACACCGAACAACAATGTTTGGCTGAACATTTATTACAGATTTTTAACGTACTAACAAGCGAGAACGCTTTACGAAGTGTGATGGGATGGAAACAGTATTGTGCTCAGTCTTGGTCGGAGCGCTGCTAACCTTGTTACTGCCGAGGAAAAGTGAAAACAATCCACGCAAGAGGCATAGATCCTCATGAGCCCCCGCAACTGCGGGGGGCTCATGGGGATCTATGCCTCTTGCTGACACCACTTTGTTTCCATGTTCCTTGGACGTTCCTTGACGTTAAATTAGCCCTTTTAGCCCCCAGTCCCTACAACAGGAGATAGCTTGACCATGATAATTCAAGGGTAGTGCCGGATTAGCTTGGCGCCTGAAGGCGCCAAGCTAATCCGGCACTACCCTTGAATTATCATGGTCAAGCCATCTCCTGCAACTGGTATATAGTCGTTAGGCAACACCTCCACAATTTGAGAAATGGGACCTTGGAGCTCAAAGGGTTATCAAAGGATTCAGAAACACAAGCTGCGTCCACCGGTAGCGAAGAGTTGCGTGGCATACCGTAGGCGTGACGCGAACTTCGCATGTGACGTGCCTAGTTACGTCAATGAGAGGTTGTCATCTTACACCGACCATACATTGTACTGTGAAAAGTAAATGAAGTCGTCTCGTGTTAGAAATGATCGTCAATGATTACGGATCTACGTGCCCAAAATGTAATTCAAAGATGAAAAAGAGAGCAAATTCGTCCGCGCGCAGCAGTGTAAGTTTGTTTGTTTTTTGATTGCTTGATAGATAGATAGATAGATAGATAGATAGATAGATAGATAGATAGATAGATAGATAGATAGATAGATAGATAGATAGATAGATAGATAGATAGATAGATAGATAGATAGATAGATAGATAGATAGATAGATAGATAAAAACCTAGCGAGATAGCTACTACCTAATTAGTTAGCTTGATTGTGGCTAGGTAGCTATAGTTAGTTTTATTAGTTAGTTAAATAGCTAACTAGTTGGTAGTTACTTGGGTAGTTAGTTGGTTATTGGGGTGCAACTGTACAGCAAAGAAAGTCATTTTAAGCATAAATCAAAGTTCAGAGTCATAAGACAATGACTGAAAGTGTCAGACAGATGTATTAAAGTTCGATATGTGTGTGATGGTCTGTGATTTAGGATCTAGAGCCAATACCACAGAGCGGCACAGGTTTAACGACGCCGCTGGTTATGTTGCAAAGAGAGTTTGTTGTCCATGTTGTTCAGGAAATCAACTCAGTGTAGCTGCGGCATCCAGAGTGCAACACCCCTGTATTGCCTCTTGCTGTGGCCACACAGGGCAATTAGGTTACGCCCCCTTTTCACACACTGTTATCTGTTAGCCTCTTGCAGCATAAAACTATGAACGAAGAACTTTTCTGCCAAAACAAAAAATCCACTCGGAGCACATCACAGGAGAAACATTTTCAGCAATTCTTACAAAAATTAAGAGCTAGCGTTTTTCACAACACTCAAATGCACTAAGTACCCCATGACAAAACTGTCGTCTGCAAGCCTGCATACAACCGTGCACATGCCCCAATTAGGCTCCCATGAACACACTAGGTCGACTAAAATTACCCAGATTTTGCTCTTTTTTACACCACCTGTCATGCCTTTTGTTGCTCAAAACGCCAATAAAGGCACAAAATTTGAAGTTTTACACCCTAAAAAAAATTGCAAACAGGGAGGACATTTTTTTAAACTATTTCTGGCGGAAAAGTTACTACAGTTACAACATGCACCGGAAGCAATTGCCCTGTGTGGCCTGTATTCTGTCCTGGTCATAAAGGGGACGTAATCCACTCACCAGGTGAGGTACACCAGGGGATCTGCAATGGAGAAAATAAAACTTTAACCCGTTGAGTGCCGAGAAAATGTCAACACACCCGACTGCAAGACGTATAGATCCTCATGAGCCCCCGCAATCGCGTGGGCTCATGAGGATCTATGCCTCTTGCTGACACCACTGTGAATCCACGTTCCCGGACAGTGAGGGCCTGTTGATGTTGAACTGACGAAGACTGCAAGTACGCAGTTTCCATCAACGGGAGCTGAACGGGTCAAATGAAACTTGTTTGTCTGTTTACCAACGGATGCAGCAACTTGTATCCTGTGTCGTGCTTGTCGTGGTCAGCCCCAACTACAGCGCAACATAATTTAAGCTGTACTATCACGTGTCACATTTAAAAAAAAATTATTGCATTTTATTCCTTTCATTCATTCATTCATTCATTCATTCATTCATCCATCCATTCATTCATTCATTCATTCATTCATTCATCCATTCATTCATCCATTCATTCATCCATTCATTCATTCATTCATTCATTCATTCATCTATCCATTCATTCATTCGAGCGTTCGTTCGTTCGTTCAGTCATTCATTGTCTTTTGCAGTTGGGTGGTGTTAGCATTAGCCCGTTCAGTGTACGTTGACGGAAACTGTTGTTTCTTCAGTCTTCGTTAACTCTTTCTACCCCAACACCGAAATCCTTAAATTTTGCCGTTGTCGTCTGAAGACTGCATTGCAGTGCAGGACATAGATCGACCATGATAGTTCAGGGTGATGCCAGAATAGCTTGGCGCCCATAGGCGCCAAGCTATTCTGGCATCACCCTTGAACTATCATGGTCGAACCTTATCTTGCTGTGGGGTGTCTGGGGTAGAATGAGTTAAGTCAACGTCAACAAGCCCTTGTTGTCCTAGCAGCATGGATTCAAAGCGGTGTCAGCAAGAGGCATAGATCCTCATGAGCCCAAGCAAACTGCGGGGGCTCATGAGGATCATTACCTCTTGCAGTTGGGTGTGTTCAAACTTTCTCGGCACCGAACGGTGGTGATATTAACCCATTCAGCCCTGACGCACTGTTGCAGGAGATGGGTCGGCCATGATAATTCAAGGATAGTGCCAGATTCGCTTGGCGCCTGTCGTTAGATGACGCCTCCGAAATTTTAGAAATACGTGCGTCGGGCTGAATGAGTTAATATCTGGGTTTTTTTTTTTTAATGTGAAGCAGGATCGTTCAATACAAAAAGCATCTGTAACCCCCTCCCTCTCGGAGTTCCAGTTTGTGTCATATCAGCGCTACATAACCTTGTCTATTCGACAAACATTTTTGTTTTCCTCCCTACGTCACACGACCAGTCACTTTAGCACAAACCGTACCATGTGACCGTGATATAAAAACCCCTTTAGCGAAAATGGTGGACGTTTTGTTGACCTCTCGATGACGCATCTTGGATGCCAGTTTTGTTCTATAAAAGATCTCCAAACGTTCTAAAGTACAAAGTTACTTAATTGTTGTTCGAAACAACAGGCACACTCAGTACTGAAGACGGTAACGTCATGACATATTTTCAATTACGTCATAAGTCTATTATGTATAAATGTATATTCCTTTGACGTCAGTCATGTCTGGCGTGACCCAGGTCGCAAGATGTCTTCTCGATTTTTTTTACGAAAATAGTGGAGGAATGAAAACAAATACGTTATTGGTCGGAGGGGTTCGCTGCACGGACCCTTGTAGGCCTTCGGGAGGTCAAAAGAACCATTGTACCCCTCAGGCCTTTGACCTCCCTCAAGCCTACAAGGGTACGTATAGCATACCCCTCCGACCAATAACTTATAATACATAATAGACTTATGACGCAATTTAAAATATGTCATGACGTTGCCGTCTCCAGTACTGAGTGTGATTGTTGTTTCGAACAACACTAAGTAACTTTGTACTTTAGAACGTTTGGCGATCTTTTATAGAACACAATTGGCATCCAAGATGCGTCATTGAGAGAGCTACAAAACGTGCGCCATTTTTCGTTACAGGGGTTTTTATATCACGGTCACATGGTACGGTTTGCGGTAAAGTGACTGGTCGTGTGACGTGGGGAGGAAAACAAACGCCGATTATATTGTCATCATGTTCTTTGCGGCTGCCGGTTGCTAGTGTTTTCATTTCCCCGGCAATGCAGAGCCCACATCTTTCCCTTCCAGCGCCAAGTTTAGCGGAAGGACCGACCAGGGTAGCTCAGAGGTGATGCCTGATTTAACTTGGCGCCTGTTGAGGCATCACTAAGTTAATTTGGCACTACTCTTAAACTCTATCAAGGTCGACCAGTCTCCACGCGCACAGCTGACGTCCAGGTTATCACAAAGTGAAGAAGAAAATGGATGGTGGCGTTGTGAAAGTGTCACCCTCTGCCCTGCCGACGGGTCAACATTTTGTCTATGAAATAATGATGTCTTCACTGAACGACCAACAGCCACAACTGCCCCAAAGAACGTGGGCACACATTGGCGTCAGCAAGAGCCATAGATCCCCATGAACCCCCGCAGTCGCGGGGGGCTCCATGACTGAGGATCTGTGCCTCTTTAGGTTAGGTCGCGTTCACCTTTGTCTCGGCATTGAAGGGGTTAATGTTAAAAAAAAACAGACAAAAAGGCAACAACTCTTTTAGTTCGTATGATGCATGTAAGGCACCATGCGGAAATGAGAAAACACACAAATTAACGTTTGTTTGGACATGATAAATATGTGCACATGCCAGTGTAAGATCGATTTAAACGTTTAACCCATTGAGTCCTGCAGCAGGTGCATAGTCAGTAGGTGACGCCTGCAAAATATGGAAAATACTTGCGTCGGGCTGAATGAGTTACGGCACTGGTCGCATATTGTGTTTCTGACATTTTTTGTGTGAATTCAACTCCAAAGCACCTCACGCGGCCAACAAACAGGGATACGAAATGGGGTCAACCAGAGACATACATCCTCATTATCCCCCGCATCTGCGGGGTCTCATGAGGATCTATGCCTCTTGCATGTGGGCCTTGTTGCTGCAGTGAAGGGGTAAACAGCATTAACCGTTTTAGCCCCGGGACCCTGCAGCAGGAGATAGATTGATCATGATCATTCAAAGGTAGTGCCAGATGAGCTTGGCGCCTGTCGGCGCCAAGCTCATCTGGCACTACCTTTGAATAATCATGATCAATCCATCTCCTACAACTAGTACATAGTCGTTAGGCAACACCTCCGAAATTTGAGAAATGGGACCTTGGAGCTAAAGGGTTAATAACGTCTGTCAGGTGTACATGCATAACGGAGGCCAGCGATCACAATCAGGCCTATGCAAGCACGGCAGAGTCAGACACTGAAAAACAGTCCCCTTCACTCAAGTACTACAGACGTAAAAAGGGGCCAGCAAGAGGGATAAGAATCTCATGAGCCCCTGCATTCGAGAGGGGCTCATGAGGTCCGTTGCCTCTTGCACAAGGGTGGTGGTGGCATTTGTCACAAGCCAGAGATCGGGGTCCAGGCGCAGGTCATTAATTGTTCCAAGCTAGCAACTGCCAACCTACTGTTCCACTGCGTGCGTACTTAGTAGATCAAGATTTTGGGTTCGGCGGTGACACTTCACTGTCGAGAGAAACTGAACAGCCCGCCAAGTGCAAAAGGCATAGATCTTCATGAGCCTCCGCAGTCGCAGGGGCTCACGATGGTCTGTGCCTCTTGTTGAAACCATCTTGTATCCGTGTCCCTTTGATGGCTGGGGCCGCCGTGAGACGGCCTTAGTCGCCTGCTCGGCGTAAAACCCCAAAAACTAACTAGCTTGCTGGCTGGTGTTTTTTGACGTTGAGTTTTCAATGATTTTAAGACCACAATCTGCGTCCACTGGCAGTGAATAGACAGGGCCAAGATGGCGACCGGTAGAGCCAAACATAACTGAGCTCCGACAATGTTGCTGAAAACTGGGCTAACTAAGACATCAGAATGACCAGAACAAGGCGTCAAACCCGGACAAAACCTCCTGAGGGAAACGACGAACCAAGATCGCCCAAGGACAACGAGAGAGAAAGAGAGAGTGAGGATAAAAATCCCGACATCCAGAAGCAGGATCACCGCCGCCACCTGAAGGACAACGGGGAGGAGAGCCTTCAAAATGTTGTAGACCAGCTGAAGGCTACCGTAAGCCTACTTACTCAACAAGTGGCTCTCTTGACGGAGAAGGTGCAACGTCTACATCCTGGCTTCAGCAGAGGAGTCGACGTCTCGATCCAAACGGACATGGAAGGCCGACGTGAACTGACCTACAAGGCAGCGGTCAAGTCCACCTCCACGGCCAGGGTCAAGACAGGCAAGCCTGCTGGAGCCACTGCAGCTGCTCCGACACGTACACAGGCCAATACTTCGGCTTCTTCTTTATCTCATTCCTCTACCTCAGCTTCCCAAACAAAGATAAGCGGAATACATAAACAAAAGGTACAGGAATATCGAAATTTCGATCAACGAAAAAACAACATTCGAGATGACGTCAAATGCCAAAATGCGTCATCATCTCAATCAAACACCGTAACAATGCCAAGAGTAGCAATATTTCATGATTCAAGCTACGGACAGCATCCAGGAAGACGTCGATGATGTCGTGATACATACTGGTGTAAATAACATTAAATCTTCAAATCCACGCACTGCTGGGAAATCATTTGTAACAGCAGTGCGTGATCTGAAAAAGAAATTTCTGGCAGGCCATATAGTAGTCAGCAAGATCGCCCCATGCAGGGATATTCAATTGAACATAAAACGTGAGATTTTCAATGTCACGGTGGTGTCAACTTATTGAGGACCAGAACATTTCCGTAATTTATCATGAAAACATTAACTCTAACTTTCATCTGCGAGACACAATACCTCCAAATGCAAGGTGATCTTCAACGTTTGCACGTAACATCAGGAGACATTTATCTAACTTATTCTGGGAAAAACCGAAACAAACATTAAGTTACTACTATCCCAAACTTTCCAGTGGTTACTATGACGGGAGGGGTCACTGGTATTCACACTAAGTTTCTGACCGAATGATATATAAATAAGCTAACTGATTATCATTTCAAATGTGGTAAAGTTAACAACATTATCAAGTGGAGGGGTTACAATAGACAGGGCCAAGATGGCGACCGATAGAGCCAAACATAACTGAGCTCCCGTAGACAAGATGGCGGCCATGCAACACCTCCTGGCCGCCCGCTTTTGCAGAAATGGTCGCCACCGGCAGTATTCTAGCAGACATTGTACCTTCGTTTGATATACGATGTCAGGCCGCCCTGCAATGCTGCATCACGACCGGTATTTCTTTTTGAGGACTTTTGGTAATTTGATGTGCTGTGACTGTTAATTGGATTTTATATTTTTCTCCGCTGTGTCGCTATGCTGGGAGTTGATACACGCTGATTCTTGTTGTACCAAGCAGATATCAGAAGAACAGCGCGCGCTATGCTGTGGCAATACAACCAACGTGCTTTCCTCCCCTTTCATCATCTCATCTCAGGAGTGGCTCTTCCGGCACGCCACGCTCAACTTCACTGCCTGCGTTAGTGCACTCAAACAAGCGAGTACCAGCAAGCTTCAGGCCCCAAATTCCAGCTGAATGATGTAATGACAGACACCTCCCAGACGCAGTGACTGTGTTTCTTACTGAACAGACGCGTGTGTACTCTTTAGAAATCATTAATTTTGGACTGCTTTCACGTTATTGATGTAATTCTAGGTGGTGACTGTTTATGCCGGAGCGACTGTCTAAACACCGGCGCTGTACTATGGCGGCGACGGGCCCCAAGATGCTGTTTGACCTTTGTTCAGTTTTATGTTGCCTAGATCGGAGATCATCTCCGTATCGACGCGGGTATTTTGTTTTCTGTTGTTAACTTGTTTTATGTACTAGTTTTAGCCAATAGGAACTTAATTTAAAAAAAAAAAAATCATTATAATAGTGTGTTCAGGAGACATAGGGCTGTCTTAATTTTTTGTTTTTATTAGGGAGGTTCGGGTCGGGATGAGGCCACTGGCGCTTCACCCGTCCCGAGTCATTGTCCATTTTGTAGCTCTGTTATTGTAATTCGTGGAATGAGCGAGTGAGTGAATGAATGTAAGCAGCACCTGTAGTGGCAAAAAATGTGAATTTTCCCATGAGGGATAAATAAAGTATTATTGTATTGTATTGTATTGTATTGTATTGTATTGTATTGTATTGTATTGTATTGTATTGTATTGTATTGTATTGTATTGTATTGTAAGTCCGATTCGAAAGCAACTTTGAAATGATATACAGATAGTTTAGTTCTAGTTTTTGATTTAGTACTGAACTGTTTGAGATATATCGATTCTTGGTGTTTTGAAAGAGCTCATTGTGTTTTGTATTAGTTATTTGTATTTTGGTTGTTTTTTTTTTTTTGTTTTTTTTTTTTTGTTTGTTGTTGTTTTTTTCTTTCCTTCTCCTTCAGTTGACCTTCCTTCGCTACAAAGAGGTCACTGACCATGAAGAAGAGCACAAGCAATATGAAAGTGTTTCAGTGGAATTGCAGATGTATTAATTTTCAACAAATTTCCTATCCTTCGATAATCACATCTCACAGTCAGAGTATTGCATATTAGCGTTACAATCTCTGAATGTAGAAGGTAAAAAAAAAACTCCCAAAACTTCGAGGATATTATTATCCTCCTCTATACAATTATGACGCTATATCGAATAAAGTCCAATCTGCGCTATACATTAGAGATGACCTAGAATATTCGTCACTAAATACGTACTCTATAACCAAAGATCTAAATGATATCTTTATCACTGGGGCCATAGTAAAAATTAATAATCAAAATACTTTAAATGTGATATCCGTATAGCTACCTAGAGGGCCAAAAGATGACAACACTGATAGGTTAAAAGATATTGATTCTCAGCAGACAACTTCCTGTCAATGGATGGTCCTAGGAGACTTCAATGCTCTTGCACCGTTCTGGGAGTCTGGATCTACGATAGTTACAAGCAATCGTCTAGTAGAAAATATTTCAGACTCTAAGTTAATCATTTTAAATGATGGTAGAATCACTAGAATCCCAGATGTATATACCCATAAAGCATCTGCTCTTGATATATCACTAGTAAGCCCAACCCTGGCAATAAATTGCACTTGGATCACTGAGGAAGATTGTTTGGGAAGTGATCATCTTCCAATCATTATACAATTAAACGTTAAAGATAAAGATGAATATTGCAATATTGAGGACAGAATCCCAAAGTTTCAGTATGTCAATGCTAATTGGGAACTGTATGAGACAATCTTGCTGTCCCATAACATTGCAAGTATAGAACATGAAAGTATAGATACATTTTACGGAAATATTACAAAAGCTGTTCTTTCTGCTGCGGAGAAGTCCATACCAAAATGCAAAGGAAAAATAAAATTTAAATATTCAGGTAATGTTTGGTGGAATAAGGAATGTGAACTAGCAGTAAATATTAAGAAGGAACACTTTAAAAATGGATAAGAAACAAATCTGAAGAGAACTTTAGGGAAATGAAGAAAACTAAAATTACACTGTAACAGAATTGTGGTGAGAGCCAAAAAGATTCACTGGGCTGAGTTCTGTAAAAAGGAGGTGTCTGAATCAAAAGATACATATAAGGTTTGGAAAACATATCAGAATTACAAAATGGATACAAATTACAAGTGTATCCAATCGAAGTAGAAGGCAACACATTTCCTAGTGCAGTAGATAAAGCGGGGCCCTTTGTTAATATGTTTTATGTTTGCAGAAAGTAGTCTCACATCAAGTCTTAGTTTACCAAACATAAACTCAGAAAACAAGAAGAAGTCAAAGCAGATTATCAATATAAAGTTTCTAATTATTCTCAGTATATCAATGTTCCAATTCAATATAATACAGTCGTTTGCAAATACCTCTAGTGCAGTGGGTATAGATGGAATTTCTTACAAACTACTTTATCATTTACCTGAGTCGTGAAAAAAAACTACTACATAAATGTTACCCAAAATGTTGGTTTAATGGATCTCTTCCTAGTGTCTGGAAGCAGTCAGTAGTAGTTCCAGTACTCAAATCGGGTAAAACACGTACATTGATTAGTAGTTATAGACCTATTGCACTAACATCACAAGCTTGCAAAGTAATGGAAAAGATTATTTTGAATCGGCTATTTCATTACTGTGAAAAACAGGATATAATTCCAGTTCATCAAGCTGGTTTTCGGAAAGGTAGATGTACGACAGATCATTTAGTTAAACTCACAAATAACATTATAAAACAATTTTCTAGAAGAAAAAGTATATTAGCAAACTTTTTGATGTAAAAAAGGCTTATGATAGTGTTTGACATGCTAGATTATTATACAAAATAAAACTGATTGGCATAACCGGGTTTATGTATGAGTACATTAAAAGCTTTTTGTCTGAAAGATTTGTCTGCAAAAAAAGTTGGTAAAAGTTATTCAGCCTTTAAGAAAATAGATATGGGTATTCCGCAGGAATCAATAATTTCACCTTTTATATTCACTGTGTTAATTGGCGACCTCCCAAAATCTCTCTCACAGGACACAACTGTGGTACAATATGCAGATGATATTGCTATATGGATAAACACTAATCTCAGAAAACGTACCCCCAAAAAAATCGTAGATTACGTTCAAAATATTTATCGTATTAAATTGGACAAATTATAAAACTATCTGAAAGAGAATGGTCTAGAACTATCTGCGGAAAACATGTCTAATGCTTTTCAATATTGGGGAAATTGCTAAAACATTGCCTAAATTATCCCTAAACGGGACGCCTTTTAACTACCAACATTGTGTAAAGTTTTTAGGTGCACGTTTTACATCAAAATTATCTTGGAGAATGCATATTGAAGCCATATTACATAAGGCAAGAAAAAGACTTAACTTGTTAAAAATTATAAACTCACAACCATGGAGTCAGGACATTAAAACTGTTTTACGCCTTGGTACGTCTTTAGTTCGATCAACACTTATCTATGGTCAGGAAGTCTACTTTACTGCCCCAGCTACACTTCTACAGAAGCTGCAAAGCATTGACAGTAAAGCATTTAAATTAGCCCCTGGAGTGCCAGTTCATACTAATACTGTAAAAACCTACAAAGAAGCAGGTATTCTGTCTTTATCTGACCAACGTAAATTAGCAACTGCAAAATACATTGTCCGAAGCCTGTCCGTCAAAAATTCAGTACGAGAAGACATATTTTTAGACGCAGATTTGGATTTCCCGAAGAGAGCGCAAACAATCCCGTATCTTTTACCTATACGTAATTATGTCAAAGATGCTATAGAAAACTGCAATATAGATATCAAGTCTATTCCCGTTTTACCAGTAACTCCTACTATACCTCCATGGGAACATATTAATGCTACTTTCGATACAGCCTGAGACAAAAGGCCTCCCCGACGCTAGACCTTGCTTCCAGGGGCCGAAAAATCAAAAAGCAGAGCAGGGGGGGTGGGGGGGGGGCGGAGAGAGAAAGAGAGAGAAAGAGAGAGAGAGAGAGAGAGAGAGAGAGAGAGAGAGAGAGAGAGAGAGAGAGAGAGAGAGAGAAGGCGCGTGCGTATTCAGACTCTTACCGTTCGCCAAAATATTAAACAGTGGGCGTGGGGGGGGGGGGGGGGTGAAAACTCGTCAATTTTTAAGCGTGGGACAGGGGGAGGGGGTGTTTCCAAACACCCAAAAAGGGATTTCGTTATAGCATTTTAAACAATTTTGGGTCGAGTGAGGGGGAGGGGGAGGGGGTCTAGACCCCCCCCCCCCAGATCCGCTCATGAAAGGGGAGAGGGTTGAAAACTCGCCAAAATTTTAAACGTGGAGAGGGGGGGGGGTCCAAACACCCCCAAAAGGGACTTTTTATAGTATTTTAAACAATTTTGGTTGGGGGGAGGGTCCGTGTTCCTAGGTTCGCTGAGGATCTTTGACTTTTGATGTTACAATAATTTCCAGATCACAGTCTGCGTCTACTGGCTGGGAGAGGACATACGGCTCTTGAACTTTGCAATACTAATTCATCCGTAGAGGACGGAAATACGTCGGTACACACGGGGCATTTGTCAGTGCAAGTGGCAGTAGTCGTTAATTAATAATTAGTGTTTATGCGCACCGAGGGCTTTGTGTGGATTTAGGGTGAAGTGTTTTCATCACAGAAGTGCGTTCTCTTCAGGCAGACTGTTGGTTCAGCCGAAATGGTCAATGTCGTGTATTATTTTTGAATGGTCAATGTCGTGTATTATTTTCTTTTTGACGCTGTTCCCGCGCTATGGTTTCCCAAGCTACAACGTTTGTACCAATAGTCTGTTGCAACGAGAACAAGCTGACGCATGTTTTGCTCATTGGACGACCAAAAGCCATAACCGCCCAAGGAACATGGATACAAATTGGTCTCAGCAAGAGGCACAGAGTCTCATGAGCCCCCGCAGTTGCGGGGGCTCATGAGACTCTGTGTCTCTTTCAGTTGGAGCGTGTTCACTTTTCCTCGGCGGCGAAAGGGACAAAATAAATATTTGGAGCTCGCAGCGTAAAGTTCTGTCATGAATAGCGTGACACTGGACGGAATGCTAAAACCTTACGAGAGTGATCTCCACAGGCCTGTAGCAGTGATACACGGTCGTTGGCTGCAGCCCGACGACCTTGTGCGCCGGGTTTGTCGAGAGATCATAGAACAGCACACTAGCTGTGGGAATAAGCGGATCGGTTGTAACCTACATCACAAGGAAACGACAACAGTGAAGCCTTTGAAGCGACTTGAGGGGAAGTGTTTACAAGCGAAGCGACAACATAAAGATCGCTCATCGAAAGACTGATCCTAGAGACGTGAGTGCCCGGCGGTTAGGATGTGTGGATGCTTTAGCCTGCGGGAAGATGTACCCAGTTGAACTGCGCAATTCAATACCCCCCTCTTTTCGTCTCTGTCTGTCTGTCTGTCTGTCTGTCTGTCTGTCTGTCTGTCTCTCTCTCTCTCTCTCTCTCTCTGTCTGTCTGTCTGTCTGTCTGTCTGTCTGTCTGTCTGTCTCTCTCTCTCTCTCTCTCTCTCTCTCTCTCTCTCTCTCTCTCTCTCTCTCTCTCTCTCTCTCTCTCTCTCTCTCTCTCTCTCTCTCTCTGGCTCAGTTTCTAAGGCCGTTTGTCTGAAGGACATCCCGCTACCTCTTTTACTTCCAGGGCCAAGTGGTATAGACTTTAGGATGTTTTCTTTGTTCTAACCACACGAGGAGCGATGGGTGGACCTTTATCGATGGAGGTTTTGTCCGACCAGCTCTGTGCCGCGCACAGCTGGTCGGTTACTACCTTCCGGCTTTCAAGGTCGATTAATCGTTCCTACTTGGCGCCGGAAGTGAAAAAGGTACGCGTATACACTCCGTGTGTGTGTGTGTGTGTGTGTGTGTGTGTGTGTGTGTGTGTGTGTGTGTGTGTGTGTGTGTGTGTGTGTGTGTGTGTGTGTGTGTGTGTGTGTGTGTGTGTGTGTGTGTGTGTGTAGGTGTGAAGGTGTCATCAAACACGCTCGATTTGACATTACATAAATTTAGTAAGGACTTACTTAGTTGTCTGGTTTTGACAGTGACTCAGTAGTTTAAAGATTAATTCCTTATGTGACACGGAGACACATGGTTGACATCTACACCTGGTTGCACTAGTGCTTGGTCGTATATGTGAAACTGTGTTACACATAATAGTAAAGTGAGTTTGCACTGCAAACTGTAAGTTATGCAAATATTTTAAAATTGCATGACTACTGTACTTGTTCCGTTTCCGACAGGTGTACGCCTGACTCACAGTTTATGAAGTGAAATCAACGACTGGTGTATTTGTTCTCAAAATCACTCACTCTCGGACTCGTATACTATATTTTTATAGTGGAGAAGCAAGTGTGTTTTAATAGCATATGGACTTCATTTCACGTGAACTCTGACATTAACTTTTGTCTGTTTCTTAGATTTTGTACTTGTAGCTATTATACTTTTACTTCCATTTTGGGTGCTACATCACACGGTTCTTGAAGTTAACCGTTCAGATTACTTACCGTGTTTAATTTCATTTAGTTGTGTGTTTTTCTCTGTTGATATTTACTTGTATGTGTATTCGTTTTTCTAGTTTTTGCTTTTGTACTTTGTGTTGATATTTTGTTACCTGGTTTTTTTCTTTAAACATTGTAAAGCCATGCGCGGACCATCGAAAAAAGGACAAAGATTCCGTATCGGTCAGCTCAATGTCTACCACCTAGCAAACAAAGTTCAAGATGTCTGTGTTTATGTTAATTCCCCCGACTATTTTCACCTATTGGGTTTAACTGAAACTCGGTTGGCCTCCCACATCAGTAATGAAGCCATCACCATCCCAAATTATTCTATTATTAGGAGAGATCCATCAGTCCAGGGTGAGACAGGTGTAGCGGTTTACACCCATCAATCAATTCTACACATAACCCGCAGGAGACAAGACCTAGAAACGGCTGATGTAGAATGTATTTGGGTAGAAATCAAACACTCTAAATCCCCTCCTTTACTTGTCGGGTTTCTGTATCGAAACCCTGCAGCCACCTTTGAGTGGTACGATAGCTTTTTACACATGATTGATAAAACAGACATTCAGACCAAAGATGTTCTGCTTCTTGGAGATTTTAATATTGACTTTCTTAAACCTCATCCATCATGGGAGTGTACTACTACCTTAGTCGGTCTCCAACAAATGGTGACATCCCCCACCAGAATTACGCCAACATCAGCCACTATTATAGACCATATATATACCAACAAACCTTTCGCAATTAGCAACACTCAAGTTGATAGTCTGAGTGTCAGCGACCACTATCCGGTTAGCTGCATATGGCTGTCAAAACTTCCAAAACTGAAAAAGCAAGGACACACGTGCATCACTTATAGATCATTTAAAAACTTTAATGAAATTGCTTTTTTGACTGATTTAGCTGGAGCACAGTTCACGGACGTGTATAACGATAGTGACCCGAACAAAGCATTGGACACCTGGTACCGCGTCTTTAACGGTGTGCTGAATAAACACGCGCCCCTGAGGCAAAAGAGAGTTAAGTACGCCGCCTTACCATCCTGGCTAACTGCGGATCTGATAGAGGCTATGGAACACAGGGACGAGCTAAAAAAAAAACGAAGCGTTTTGCTGAATACAAAACACAGCGTAATTGCGTAAAATCAATGGTTTTAGAAGCAAAAAAATATCTCTTCAGTAAGGTAGTTAAGCAAAGTAAAGACTCTTCCACTGTATGGCGTGCCATAAATTTAGTAACCAAAGGTACAAATAAAAGTAGTGCGTCTTTACCACCCCACCTCACTGCAAACAGTTTTAACGACCATTTTGTCGCTGTGGCGGAATCACTAATGCCACTGGGAAATAACTCACATGAGTATATTTGTCCAGACAAACTACTAGACTACTGTAACCAGAAAAATAAAAACAACGAACCTTTCATCATACCGTCTATAGCGGTTCATGATGTGGGCAGATTAATTACCTCGATGGAAAATAAAAAGTCATCCGGGCCTGATGAGATCAGCTCAAACATACTCAAGACATCTCTTCCATATATCGTTGAGAGTCTCACATACATCTACAATCTCTGTATAAAACAAAACTGTTTTCCGGATGCATTTAAAGATGCAAAAGTAATCCCACTACCAAAATCCAAAGATCTAAGTGAAATTAATAATTTTCGTCCCATTTCATTACTGCCAGTTTTGTCAAAGCCTTTAGAGAGGCATATTCATAAACATCTATCTAAATATTTAGAAAAGCGAAATCTTATCCATTCATTGCAGTCAGGTTTCAGACCAAACCATTCCTGCCATACCGCGCTGATTAGGATGACAGACACCTGGTTAGCATCTATCAATGAATCCAAACTAACAGGTGTAGTCTTTTTAGACTTCCGTAAAGCTTTTGATTTAGTAAACTATGATATACTGATAAAGAAAATCTCATTATGCACCAACAGCGCTGCCACGTTCTTCAAATCCTAGGAACTTGGATGACAGAAGACAAAAAGTCCTTCTTAATGGTACATATTCTAATCACCGCTTAGTCAAGCATGGCGTGCCCCAGGGCTCTATTTTAGGCCCTCTTCTATTTTGTTTGTTCATTAACGACCTTCCGCTCACAATTAGCGATCGTAATGTTTCATGCGATATGTTCGCGGATGATGCTGCAATACACACGCCCGACGAGGATTTATCTCTTATTGATACACGCCTACAAAACGCACTACAAGACATTGACAACTGGTGTAGTAACAATTTCATGATCCTAAACCCAGCGAAGACTGAATGTATGGTATTAGGTACCCGTCAAAAGCATAAGCTCGGCTCTCTCTCACTCAGCTTGTCTCTTCAAGGAAAACCCATCAGTCAAGTAACAGAACATCGTCTTCTCGGTGTTACTGTAGATAACCAGTTTAAATGGCAGTGTCATATTACTAACATATGCAACATAATATCAAAGAAACTTTACATTTTAGCCAAATTAAAATATATCACTGATGTAGAAACACGAAAACTGTTCTTTAACGCTCACATCAGGTCACATATCGACTATGTTTCTACAGTATGGGATGGAGCAAGCGAGGTCCAGTTAAAGAGACTGAACTCTCTTTATCGTAGAGCCGCAAAACTTATCCTACCTGACCATAACTCTACTACCGATAATAAATTGAAAACCTTGGAGATTCTTCCCCTGAAAAATCATTTAATGTACAATAAGGGAATAATTATGTTCAAAACATTGAATAGCAAAATGCCTGATTATATTAAGAAACTATTTTCCTTTCCATCACCAACGTACTCAAGATCAAGGCAATTCATTATTGTACCACGACCTAGAATCGATCTCTACAAGACAAGTTTAGCGTTCTCAGGCCATAGCCTGTGGAACAATTTGCCTAGGAAAGTTACAACATCAACAACCCTTTCGTATTTTAGAGCCAGTATTTTCAATTACCTCACGTCATTATCTTAATACTTTCACTGCGATCCTATATTACTCAGTGTGTGCGTGCATGCGCATGTTGTATGTGTGTGTATGCGTGTGTGTGTGTGTGTGTGCAAGTTTTTGTTGTTGTTGTTGTTTTGTTTTGTTTTTATATCATTTATCAATTTTTTTTTCCAGTATAATATTTTTACACTTTGTGCATTATTTGTAGTTTAGATTATTAGATTAGCAACGGCAAGTTCGAAAAATGGTTGTGCCAGCCAAAACTTTCACCGTTGTAAAATAAAGAATCATTGTCATCATTGTCATTGTCATTATCATTGTCACTCTCTCTCTCTCTCTCTCTCTCTCTCTCTCTCTCTCTCTCTCTCTCTCTCTCTCTCTCTCTCTCTCTCTCTCTCTCTCTGTCTCTCTCTCTCTCTCTCTCTCTCTCTCTCTCTCTCTCTCTCTCTCTCTCTCTCTCGCTCACACACACACACACACACACACACACACACACGCACACACATACACACACACATGCGCGCATCTCCAAAAGGCATATATCCTCATGCGCCAGGAGGTCACATGAGGATCTATACCTCTTGGAGATGTTTGGAGCGCACGCACACATACGCACACACACACAAGAAATATCGACGCGCTTTCAGAAGAGCATGCAGGTGTACTTAGTATATCATGTAGCTACTTTTTCAATAATAATTAATTCATTTTTGCAAGTTTTGGAACCTCGAAATACCCACATCAAACAGTCAGCCCTGGAAAAGGCTGTGTCGAATAAAACAGTAACCCCAGGAAGAGGCTGCGTGCCTTTCGGATGAGTGACGTGAAACATCAATTTCGTCACTGTGGCGGCGTCGTGATACTAGCGATGCCATGACGTCAAGCTTATAGTGACGTCATTTTCCTGCTCGTGCTCTTTTTCTCCAGAATTCCTGTCGCTACTCCAGCCCACAGAGCGTACTAATGGCGGGAAGCGCCGTGAGTCGGTCTTTATTTGTGTGTGCCGACGTGTGTGTTGATCAGAGGTTGGCTTAGAGAGGAGGGAAATGGATCAGAAAGATAAGCTTAAAAATATGAACAACTGCGAATGGTCCTAAAAGAAAAACGCATATGAGCTCCAAACAATACGGTAGACTTCGGGATGAAATCCTCTATCTATCTATCTATCTATCTATCTATCTATCTATCTATCTATCTATCTATCTATCTATCTATCTATCTATCTATCTATCTATCTATCTATCTATCTATCTATCTATCTATCTATCTATCTATCTATCTATCTATCTATCTATCTATCTATCTATCTATCTATCTATCTATCTATCTATCTATCTATCTATCTATCTATCTATCTATCTATCTCCCGTAGTCTTGCCGACCGTTGGGGCACCACAGATGACTTGGCAACCAGCTCCCTCCATTCCTCTCTGTTCTCTGCCATTCTTAGCGTATCGCGCAGCCTCAGTCCTGTCCACTCTGAGATATTGTCCTTCCATCTTCTCCGCTGTCTTCCTCTCCTTCGTCCTCCTTGCACAGTGCCTTGCAGGATTGTTTTGGCAAGCCCTGCTGAACGCGTGACATGCCCATACCACTTCAGTTTGCGTTTTTTTCATAATGGCTAATAGGTCTTCATAGGGCCCGATGGCTTGCCTGATTCTGCTTCCCACTTCCTCGTTCGTGATGTGATCTCTGTATGAAATGCCAAGCAGCCTTCAAAAACATCTCATTTCAGTGGCTTGTATCCTGTTTTCAAGGTCTGCTGTGGGGGATGAGATCCTCATCTTGTTCAATAAGAGATATTTCAATATCAGAGTCAGGTCAAAGAGAAAGGTAGAGACCCTTGACAACGAGGACAGCTCTGATATAGAAAGGACGTTGTGGGTTATGGTTCATCCCATCTTGTTTATTTTTGCGAAAATAATAACATTCATGAAAACTGCATATGCGATATAGCCATTCAGGGTGGCTTCGGAAAATGGTCTGCCATGTCGTGTCAATAGTTAGTATAGTTATTTAACTGTGTTATACCAACATTAGACGCATTTTATTCAAGACAAAACCTGCTTATATAGGGCGACATAATTTGTTTATGTAAAGTTTTCCTGCTCGCACTACCGATCGGCGTCCATAGTGACGCGCTGAGCTTGCCCACGGCCCACTGAGTTTTCTCGCCTCTCGCGCTAGAGAGCGGGCTAGTTTGCGGGAACTCTCGACCTCGGTATTCACAGATCCAACGCTGACACACACACTCACTCACTTAACCCTTTAATCCCACAGGTGCATTTCCCAAATTTTGGAAGCGTTACTTGACTATGTACCAGTTGCAGGAGATAGATTGACCATGATGATTCAAGGGTAGTGCCAGATTTGCTTGGCGCCTGAAGGCGCCAAGCAAATCTGGCACTACCCTTGAATTATCAAGGTCAATCCATCTCCTGCTGCAGGGTCCCGGAGCTAAATGGGTTAACCCTATTTTGCATGCGGCCACCGGTAGGCCTACTGTAAATAGTGCCGATGGCGGCATGCACAAAAGAGTTAATCAGCTAAATACCCAGTGCGCAAAGGCCACGGGACCGACATCGGTCCGATGGCCTTTTGCGCATCCGTTCGCCAGCTAGACAGCCGATCGATCGATCGATTAATCGTCGGTCGGTCCATCCGTCAATCAGTCCGTTATGCAGTCAGCCAGTCAGTCCTTCCGTCCGTCAGTGCGTCCGTCAGTGAATCATACTCCCGCTTACCGTACTGGCAGATATAGCCACGGCGTATGTTGCAGGGCACATCCATAAGCCCCATTTTACCGCTCATAACTTCAATATTCCCGCAGTCTTCGGGACCTGAATTGAAAACACAACGAATAAGATGGTGAATTATAGTGAAGCAGGCAAAGCGGAACATTTTCAAAACGGACAACAAAAAGACCAGAATGGTTACCTTACTCTGTCAACACATCATCATCATTTGTAGCGAATCAAGGGACGTAATCAAGGCGCACAAGAATAAGTAGTGTTCACTCTCGTCGTACAATTAATTGGTCCAATGTGAAAATACTCGTCGATCTGTACCGAGAAAATTGGAACACCACCCAACTGCAAGAGGTATAGATCCTCATGAGCCCCCGCAGTTGCGGGGGCTCATGAGGATCTATGCCTCTTGCTAACACTACTATAAATCCATGTTTAAGACTTTTTGGTCTTCAATTAACGAAGATTGCGGTCTCCGTCAGATGGCACCGAATGGGTTAAGTTCGGCGGCTCCATGGGACGATCACCTTAGTATTAAGTGCCACTCTAAGCGCCCACGATAAATTTCACATTTTTGATTGATATATAAACAGGCTGGTCTCTTCACGTCGTCTGTTACAGTAATGACTTGGACATTCGCTGAGTGTTCGTGACAGTTGTGTTGCCAAACACGTATTTAAAAAGGCACTGGAGTTCACGGGGAATAGCCGCGGTCGTAGTTACGTAGAGTTATAGCTACAGTTTGTGGTGAAAGTGCTGATATAGGGGCTGTAGAGAAGAGCCCAAAGTCACGACTTTCACCACACGCTGTCATACAAACCGCTCGGATTGGGGTAGTCATCTGGTTGTCCGACGTTCCATGGGGGACGCAGGATGGTTATCAACGTGTCCGTGGCGCTCCATACCCACTTGGTTCTATCAGTAGATCGGCGTTTGAGGTCTGAAGAAAACACAGACACACACACACACACACACACACACACACACACACACACACACACACACACACACACACACACACACACACACACACACACACACAAGCATTAAAAGCGTTTAACCGCATCACTGCCAGTAATGACAGGTTTGGCGTCAGAATCCGGCACTGCACACTGATCGACATAACGCATACTACATAGGACCAGAAACATGCAGAACACAGGACCAACAAGAGACATAAATCCTCATGAGCCCCCGCGACTGCGGGGGCTCATGAAGATTTATGTCTCCTGCAAATGGTTTGCGGTCGCTTTGCTCCGGCATTTAAGGAGTTACATACAGTTGCATGCCAAAATGATACAGCGACCTGCTCCGTGGAGGGCTTCGACCGCTAAAATTTGCTGATACGACTGGTTGTCATTGTGGACATTTTGTCTACCGTATTGAAAATACGGTAGACTTTGAAATGGGGCTGGTCGGAGCACATTCCGGAACATGCACATGACGTTTTTGGCGTGCGGGGCAGAAATTCTGGCAAAGAAGTAACAAGATAAAAAATGACGTCACGTCGAGCTAAGCAATTTTTTTGCTAAAAAGACGTCATTTTGTCTCCAAAGCGCGGCGCGCGTGCGTGCATGCGTGCGTGCGTGCGTGCCTGCGAGCGAGCGAGTGAGTGAGAGAGACAGCAACTAGAGCCCGCGTTAGAGGACGGACAAGCTTCAAGTTGTATGATATTGTCCCTAAAAGGATTATCTCGGGGCGTATTTTTAAATGGCGTGCGTGCGTGTGAGAGAGAGAGACAGCAACTAGAGCCCGCGTTTGAGGACGGACAAGCTTCAAGTTGTATGATATTGTGCCTAAAAGAATAATCTCGGGGAGTATTTTTAAATGTTTTGATTAAGATGCTCATTTGCGAGAAAATGGCCGTTTCAGAAAAACTGGTTGATCCACACTGGAGTCCGTAATTTTTTTTTTTTTTTTTTTTTACTAGATATTTTGCATATAGCTAGATAAAAGGGAGATACTGAATAAGTTCGTTAACCAGCATTGTACCTCTAGAACTTTGTGAGTGATAATTAAATATTTATTTTAAATTATATATTTTAACGTTTTGGTGATTAATTTCATGAATTATACAATTGAATCTTTTTTACAAAAAAACAACAACAACAATCTTCTCATTAGTAATCGCATGCTTTTTTATGTAATGTATTTATATAAGCCTACAGTTTGTCTCGGCTGTTGGGTACGATTAGGTGAATTGTGACCTGTATGCCCTAGGTGTGAAAATCAGACAACGTTCTGCACCACTTTTTCGGAGTCATTTGTAAAACAGCTAACATAACTTTAATTTTTATTTTACGAACAAAACTATCTTCCCAGTAATATCCGCATGAATTTTCATAAACAGTGTTTGCATAAACTTGCTATTTGTCCCGACCCTGGGGTAGGATTAGGTCAAATTGTGACCTGTAAGCTCTAAGCGTGAAAATCAGCAAGATAGTTGCAAAGTTGATCCTCTGATACGTCGAAATGTTAGTACTGCGATGAGTAACGTATAACATCGAGCCGTGACTATGAACACGGCGTCGTGGGACTAAAGATGCCATGACGTGATGCTTAAGTGACGTAATTTCGCTGCTCGTACTATGATTCTTCTTCAGAATAGCTATGCTACGCGAGACCACGGAGCTTACGAATGGCGGGAATCGCCGTGTGTCCGTCTGTATTTCTGTGTGCCAGTGTGTGTGGATCAGATGGTGGGTTAGAGAAGAAGGAGATGGATTCCTGTCGCTAAACGAGCCCACAGAGCGTATTAATTGTGGGAAGCGCCGTGTGTCCGTCTTTATTTGTGTGCGCCGATGTGTGTGTGTTGATCAGATGTTGGCTTAGAGAGGAGGAAAGTGGATCAACATAATAAGTCTAAAAAATGAACATCTCTGAATGTTCCTAAAAGATAAACGCATCTGAGCTCTAAACAATACGGTAGACTTTTGGATAAAATCCTCATCTTGTCTAAGTTTTTTTCTGGCCCTCTTTACACAATGTGAGTTCGGAAGCGCACGTTTCAGAGATTTTCTGTTGTCCCCCTGTTAGCAACAAGGGAAACTCGCATACGTAAGGGGGAAGAAGGGTAGAAAGCTCTTTAATTTTTACGGCATTAAAACGTCGTAAACAAATTCTAAGTTAGTTCTTTTGTGCAGCGCTAACCCGTTAGTGCCGAGAAATTTTGAACACACCCAGGCAGCAAGAGGCTTAGATCCTCATGAGCCCCCGCATTTGCGGGGGCTCATGAGGATCTATGCCTCTTGCTGGCACCATTTTGAATCCATTTTGCTAGGACAGCTAGGACTTTGTTAATGTTGAAATGCCGAAGACTGCAGAAACACAGGTCCGTCAACGAGCACTCAACGGGTTAATGTAAGACATACCAAGAACATTACATTTTATGACTGAAAAAATTGTGAGCTGTTAACTTTTCGTGCATGGTGAAGGGCGCATTAGAAAGCAACATACAAATGGAATGTAAACACATGAAACATTTATTTAAGATGTAATTGTATATGTTCGTGAAAACAAAATCCATAAACAGGAATTAATCAGTTGCACTTTTCATAACAATATTACGTGTAAGCGTGCCCTTTTATATATCAGTGGCGGTCAAGGTCGTAAGAAAAACAGATTAAGAATGACACAGTCCAGACCAAAAAGGTGACTGCCAAGCGTGTAAAATGCAGAGAAGAACCCAACGGAGAAAGAAGCACGTTTAGAAAAGACAGTTATAACACAATTTATTTAAGACTTGGTCCGCGCAATCAAGCGTGCATTGCACTCGTTTTGACCCTTGTCTGTCGCTAGAACTTTTTGTAGCAATGATTCCGGCAGGAGTCATGGCGACAAAAAGCGCTGCCAACAGTCAAAGGATTACCCTCAGTCTAAACATGGCGTCGGAGCCCATCGCTTTCAGCAAGTGGTGTAGAGTTTAACAGAAGTCTAATATCGTGCTGGTTCTTTTTTTTTTCTATCTCTCTTTTATTTTTTTTATTTTTTTTTAAATATTTTTTTAATGGAGGGAAACAAACTGGTATTAATTATTGTGTTTGGTACGCTGAGATGCAGTTGCCATTCAGAACGTCCTCTGGTGGGTACACTGAGATGCAGTTGCCATTCAGAACGTCCTCTGGTGGGTACACTGAGATGCAGTTGCCATTCAGAACGTCCTCTGGTGGGTACACTGAGATGCAGTTGCCATTCAGAACGTCCTCTGGTGGGTACACTGAGATGCAGTTGCCATTCAGAACGTCCTCTGGTGGGTACACTGTGATGCAGTTGCCATTCAGAACGTCCTCTGGTGGGTACACTGAGATGCAGTTGCCATTCAGAACGTCCTCTGGTGGGTACACTGAGATGCAGTTGCCATTCAGAACGTCCTCTGGTGGGTACACTGAGATGCAGTTGCCATTCAGAACGTCCTCTGGTGGGTACACTGAGATGCAGTTGCCATTCAGAACGTCCTCTGGTGGGTACACTGAGATGCAGTTGCCATTCAGAACGTCCTCTGGTGGGTACACTGTGATGCAGTTGCCATTCAGAACGTCCTCTGGTGGGTACACTGAGATGCAGTTGCCATTCAGAACGTCCTCTGGTGGGTACACTGAGATGCAGTTGCCATTCAGAACGTACACTGGTGGGTACACTGAGATGCAGTTGCCATTCAGAACGTCCTCTGGTGGGTACACTGAGATGCAGTTGCCATTCAGAACGTCCTCTGGTGGGAACACTGAGATGCTGTTGCCATTCAGAACGTCCTCTGGTGGGTACACTGAGATGCAGTTGCCATTCAGAACGTCCTCTGGTGGGTACACTGAGATGCAGTTGCCATTCAGAACGTCCTCTGGTGGGTACACTGAGATGCAGTTGCCATTCAGAACGTCCTCTGGTGGGTACACTGAGATGCAGTTGCCATTCAGAACGTCCTCTGGTGGGTACACTGAGATGCAGTTGCCATTCAGAACGTCCTCTGGTGGGTACACTGAGATGCTGTTGCCATTCAGAACGTCCTCTGGTGGGTACACTGAGATGCAGTTGCCATTCAGAACGTCCACTGGTGGGTACACTGAGATGCTGTTGCCATTCAGAACGTCCTCTGGTGGGTACACTGAGATGCAGTTGCCATTCAGAACGTCCTCTGGTGGGTACACTGAGATGCAGTTGCCATTCAGAACGTCCTTCTGGTGGGTACACTGAGATGCAGTTGCCATTCAGAACGTCCTCTGGTGGGTACACTGAGATGCAGTTGCCATTCAGAACGTCCTCTGGTGGGAAAACTGAGATGCAGTTGCCATTTAGAACGTCCTCTGGTGGGTACACTGTGATGCAGTTGCCATTCAGAACGTCCTCTGGTGGGTACACTGAGATGCAGTTGCCAATCAGAACGTCCTCTGGTGGGTACACTGAGATGCAGTTGCCATTCAGAACGTCCTCTGGTGGTTACACTGAGATGCAGTTGCCATTCAGAACGTCCTCTGGTGGGTACACTGAGATGCAGTTGCCATTCAGAACGTCCTCTGGTGGGTACACTGAGATGCTGTTGCCATTCAGAACGTCCTCTGGTGGGTACACTGAGATGCAGTTGCCATTCAGAACGTCCTCTGGTGGGTACACTGAGATGCAGATGCCATTCAGAACGTCCTCTGGTGGGTACACTGAGATGCAGTCGCCATTCAGAACGTCCTCTGGTGGGTACACTGAGATGCAGTTACCTTTCAGAACGTCCTCTGGTGGGTACACTGAGATGCAGATGCCATTCAGAACGTCCTCTGGTGGGTACACTGAGATGCAGTCGCCATTCAGATCGTCCTCTGGTGTTATGTAGAAATGAATCCCTTTAACACCATCATGTTCAGGACGTGTAGTCTCGGATTTTCTATTATTAAACTGATTTTCAGTTTATAATAATAATGTGTATTTGTATAGCGCCTAACCTCGGATTACAGCTCTAGGCGCTTAACAAAAGCTAATTGTATGAAAATAACTACTTACAAAAACGCAATTTACAAATAGTAATTTTTTTAAAATTAAAACAACCAAACAAAAACGACACACTCTATAAACAATCTATATAAAGTCACCAGTCAAAAATGCATATATCAAGAATCAATAAAGTCACCATTCAAAAATGCATATCATTCATTCAAGAGAGATGCTAAGCTTATGGACTCATACACGCATTCATGTACGCGCGCACGCGCGCACGCGACCACACACACACACACACACACACACACACACACACACACACACACACACACACTCACGGCACACATATTACTACTACTACTACTACTACTACTACTACTACTACTACTACCAATAGAGATAGAGATGACTTCAACATAACAGGTCTATGACAAAAGTCATTCTTAGCAGACAGAAAAATGATGGGTCTTTAGGGCTCGCCTGAACGCCTCTCTCGAATCCATGTATCTCAGTTCGCGTGGGAGATCATTCCAAACAACTGGGCTCTGGTACCTGAATGACCTCTCACAGAACGACTTTGTTTTGACGAGAGGGATACGTAGGACTCGAGAGTCGGCAGCAGAGCGCAAATTTTATCTTGAGGGTGTATACAGCTGAAGAAGAGAGGCAAGGTAGTGTGAGCAGGAACAGGTAATACAACTGTAATGAAATTTTATTCTGAATCCTAGCTATTACAAGTAACCAGTGAAGAGTAGACAGATGGGGTGTGATATGATCTGATCTAGGGACTCTAAAAATCAACATAGCAGCTGATTTTTGAATTTTCTGCAGTTTGCCAATCAGACACTGAAAACAGCCAGCCAGAAGTGGATTGCAGTAGTCTAATTTAGACAAAACAAAAGCGCAGAAAGTACTTTAGTTGCTTCAGGTGTCAGATAGTGGCGGACTAAAGCAAAACGTCGCAGTTCAGTATAGGCGGATCTGCAAATGTTGTTCTCATGAAGGTGCATGAACAGGCTACTATCGAGTGTGACACCCACATTTTTTTTTTTTATGTGCGGGGAGAAGGGGACAGTGGCAGAACAGATTTGTAATGACTGGGGGAGTGTCAGCGTCTTTGCCATCCTCGGGGATGCAATTATCATGGCATCGGTTTTTCCGTCATTCATCTGTAATTTGTTTGAAATCATCCACATCTTAGTCTCCGAGACACACTCCTGAAGGCTCGATTGTGCCATTAATCTGATCAGGTGAACATGAGTCATGGAGTTGAGTATCATCTGCAAACGCATGATTTGATATGGAAAAACGGTTAAAGACACTGGCCAGAGGCTGAACATACAAGGTAAAGAGGACTGGTCCAAGAACTGAACCTTGTGGGACGCCAATGCGCAGGGTGGATGGGCTGGAAAGCATTCAATAACTACAATGCATTGAGTTCTGTTTGTCAGATATGATCTAAACCACGACAAAGCAGTTTTATGAACGCCATACACAGAATACAGATGTTGTAGCAAAATGTCATGGTCAGTTGTATCAAAGGCAGCAGATAGGTCTAATACTGCAAGAACAGATACTTTGCTATCGTCAAGAGCATTCATCATCATTATTATTATTATTATTATTATTATTATTATTATTATTATTAGTAGTAGTAGTAGTAGTAGTAGTAGTAGTAGTATTAGTATTATTATTATTA
Organism: Semisulcospira habei; assembly: GCA_036245525.1. Taxonomy (NCBI): domain Eukaryota; kingdom Metazoa; phylum Mollusca; class Gastropoda; family Semisulcospiridae; genus Semisulcospira; species Semisulcospira habei. The sequence continues at coordinate 251,429,910 of BTPG01000001.1, forward strand.
TTATTATTATTATGTATGGGACTGAAAGGTTTCCTTATAATAGTCGCTCCATCTCCTACCCTTAGAGCTTGCAGTCGGTTTTCACGTTACACGTTAGCTTCAGTCTGTACACGCGCGCAGGTTGCTGCATAGGATTGGCCAGTTTAGCTAGGTACATCACACAATCTTGCACCAGCTTTGAGTAAACAAATGCAGTGTTTTACCTATCCAGTAGACCGTGGTGGTTGGCAGCGTATAGATGACGTTCTCTAACGCCTGGGTGTTGAGGATAGCCAGACGCCCAAACTTGTGGTCGCACGCTTTCTTGGCCTCCGCGAAGGTGAGGTTCCCATTCGGCACAAACTCCAGACACGTACTGTTGATCTTGGTGTGTTGTGCGTGGCACACGGATACGTTGGCTGCAGTTGTAAAAAGACGAACGAATGAATAAATATAAGAACAGAGTGGATAAATGAATAAATAAACCAATGAATAAATGAGCGAATAAATGAATACATAAAATTAAATTAATAAATAACGACAAGAACAACAATCTAGGTACCACACTCAATGCCTCACGTAAATGTCTTGATTTGTAATCATGTGCTCGCACTTAACCTTTTTCGCTCTAGTTTACATTGTTTAACCCTTTGGCTGTCGGTAGCGGATTTAGTCGCGATGTAGAAATCATCGTGACTAAATCCGATACCGACAGCCAAAGGGTTAACTAAATCAATGCGCCCCGCATCAATACCTGGCGGCAACACTAAGCGACACATCACTAGCTATTGATGCTTAGCTCCTTGAATAAGTTAATACGGCACAACTGTAGGGTAACAAAATATCAGATCAGAACATATACATATTTTTATTTAATAAAAATGGCCTACGTACCTCGTAGTACAAGGTCGACATCCTGCGAAAGAAAATTAAACAAGGATCTAATAATTATCAATGATCAAATAAGTTGTAGTCATATTTCCAGATATCAGAAACTAAGCATAAGTTTAAACTAAAACCAGTGCCAGAATGAAGTGGTTTTTTTTTTTTTTTTTTCTATTGTGCATTTGAATACATGTCACCGTTTTATTTGATTTTGTCGGGGAAAAACAGCAACTTTCTTTATGTTTGCAATGTTTTAAGAACTCAAGCCGCCTCACAGTAAATCTGTCTAACTGAAAAGAACATACGTGCTGTTATGAGCGTATGTAACCACTCCATAAAGTTTTCCCTTCTTTAACACATGTATTGATATATTGTATAACAAGCAAATTAATTTCAAGAGTTTGCTTGATATACTCTCCTTCCCTAGCGCGACAAGAAGAATCGATCTTGATGATACTTGCATTTTCAAAACGGAAACGCGAAATATGCTCACACTACAATATTTACAAGCTCCTTGTGTGTAGTAATAATGAAATACTTATTAGTGTGTATGGACGCTCGAAATTTATATCCTATGCCCACACACGAACGGAGAAAAGACGGCAGGAAACGTGAGAGTCGCTGGACTGACTAGTGAAATTGACGAGATGTCAGCTGGCTGGCGATATCCACAACCTGAGAAGATAACTAAATAAACAAACCTGCTGACATTTTCCGCAATCATGCGTGATCTAGTAACAAGAAGAATTTACTTAGTAACACACACGGTTATACAATGCACTAACGTCTTCACAGTCAGGCGAAATCTACGCGCTGAGTCGACAGCGATATGCAGTCTTCTGCCATTCATGTGTTTTGTCTGTACACCGCAATCAGCCGCAAAATGAATGACGCGAGGCATAGTTTTGTTTTGGACTGGGTACATAGATTATATATAAGCAACAGTTTTGTTTGATATAGTGCCGATAAACAGAGAGATGTGATTATTTGACTCGAATCAAAATGTCCTCGTCTTACGATTCGGATATTTTGATTCGGGTCTCGTAATCACATCTGCCTGTTATCGGCACTATATCAAGCAAAATGTTGCTCAATATAATTTAATCACGACCAGCACACGACGTGTGATATTTAAAATATGATAATCCTTCAGACCAACACATATATTAAAAATTAATCAGCCTTCAAATATACTGCCGAGCCAAAGAAATGCGACAAAATGTCGAATTTCTTTGTTCGACAATATTTATATACTACTGACAATATGTTAAGAAATTGCTGACAATAATGTTCATGGTTTAAAATCAGCACAATTCTGTGACATCTTAAGATTTTGTTTTGGAACTTTTTACAAGACTGTAGGCTAGTCTGCATTACAAGACTGAAGGTTAGTCTAGAGTCTTTTCCTGAAATTGCAAGACAAAATATTAACCCTTTGGCTTTCGGTGGCGGTTTTAGTCGCTATGATTCCTGCAGGAATCACCTCGACTAAAAACGCGACCGACACCTAAAGTGTTAAAATTGGACAGACGTGATAATTTCAAATCATGACCATTGTCAGGGTGGTCCTTAATAAAGGTCCTGGTTCAGCAATTAGTCAGTTGAGGATAGCGAAAAAAAATTTCGAAGTCCCTACCTGACTTGAAGTGCAACCCTGACAGGGCCTCATCAGATGGGATCCCCGAACATTCACGTTACTATAGCTGCTGTAGAGTGTCAGACGTCCTTGACGGCTGTCACAGTTCATGCAAACAGGTATACGCCACTCAGCTGCCAAAGGTCACTTCCAGTTGCATCTGTCCGTACACGGTAACACCCACAATTCTCGTGCAACAACAACGAAAGATGACTATCCAACTTTCACTTCTGGGCCGGTACTGGGAAGCACTGAGCGACGTCCACAGCGTCCCAAAAATGGCCCAGGGAATGGTGACGGTACGTCGAACATGCTATATCGTGGTCTTCTCATTTCTTATGTCCTCGCATTTATCCAAAACAAGGTTTCCTCGAAAGCGTTTGCAAACAACAAGTCTTTATGGTAGTCGCCATTTTTACGAAGGGAAGCTACTAGATAATGTGTGTGTAAGGGACAGCACTCCCGTGCTAAGCAACGCGCAAACGCCCACCTCAAAACGATTTTATTTTTCACAAAAGCCTGGGAGATAATTTACAGGTCATCATGCAACAATGTGATGTGCATGGGTGACAGTGCGAGAATATGAAATGAATGTAAACGGGACATAAATATGCCCCATAAATCCATGGCCAGCAAGCGATATATACATTCCCATGAGCTCCTGCGGATGCAGGGGCTCATGAGAATGTATGACTTTTGCATTTGGAACAGGCTGGCTGAAGGCCTGTTCTGTCTGAACCAAACAGCTGAAATTCAGCTTTTCGGGATTTTGAAAAGCTGAATCAGCTTCTAGGAGTGAAGACGGTCACCCATTGATGTGATTGTGCCTGTTCGTGTGTGTTACACGGACATAAAATTTGATTCCATTATAAGAATCTAAGCACTAGGTAATATTTTGCTTTGTCGTTTACTTCTCATCTTGTTTTTTTTTTTTTTTTTGTATCACAAAAGATAATTACCGTCTGCAAACTTGATGAGTTCAGTGATAATATTTTCTCCCCAGACCAACTGCTGTCTATGCACACGCAATGCACCCTGCCCAATGCATACCTCATGCAGGTGCCTGACAGCAAACACCGATACACCAACTACAAGCTAAAGGGTGCACGAGCAAACGAGAGGCAAGTTTCAAAATAATTAGATACAGGGCCGCAGCAGATGGTTCCGGCCTTCGCCATACCAATAATGTATACATTTTTTTTGACAAAACCATATAATTATGTCTGTTTATGCCCTCGACCCAAATTAATTTAAATGTTACTAATTTTTCCATTTTTGGGGGGTTGTGCGAATTCTCCCCCCCCCCCCCCCCCCCCCCCCCCGCCCGATTGACTTTAGGAAGCAGATGAAAGCAAGCTGGCATCATGCAGGCATGCACCCCTTCGGCTGGAGCATTAGGTTTCTTTCACCTCGTGCTATGGTTATGAGATATGAAATAAATGTTAGGAAACAGATATATATATATTATGTAATTGGTATTCTAACCACAATATATTTCATTCATAGTTTATCTATGTTTGCACTGACAGCAAATCATGTGGGATTTATTTCTGATTACTCCATATAGCAATGTTCTCTATCAGAAAACTGAAATGACTCAACCCGCAAAAATAAATATCAAGGAAATATATCAGTTCACAACAGCAAGAGGTATATCTCACTTGATCTTCATTTTGTGACAAAAACATTGTTTTCAAATACACTTCAACGTATGGTTTATTTGTTTATATCTGTACTGAGTGAAACTGTTAAAAATGCCTTTCATTGTGAGGCTTCTCTTATGAGTTTACCAAAATCGTCAAGTACATCAATAAGTGTCTCTTGGCTTGACTTCACGAACGAAGATTCTATAGGGCTTGCCCACGTCGTCTGCAGGCATTTTCGTGGCTGCGAAGGCCAATCCGGGACAGGCAGGTTTACATCAATAAGTGTATACATAAATAAAACACAATTACCATGATTGTCATAATTCCTAAAAATACAGCTGATTTTTTTTATGAAATGAGTATGTCTATCCTCAACAAGACCAAGTAGTCTATGTACCCTACAGAACCACATAGTCCAGATCAAAATGGTGACTGCGAAGCGTGTGTAATGCAGAGACGAACTCAACGAAAAAAAGAAAGACGCTTAGAAAAGACAGCTACAACACAATTTTATTCATATTATCTAGTAATAAATTGTGTTGTAACTGTCATTTCTAAGCGACGTTCTTTCCTCATAGGGTTCTTCTCTACAGAACAACATACATGTGCACTTTTACTTCCTGCACCATATATAACTGTAATAATACATGAGGCAAAAACACAAACAGAACAGAGACAACCATTTTAATTATAAAGAAACAATTTCAGTGATGTCATTGAATTATATGCATGGTATATTTTGCTTATGATGCTGTCATTCAAACTTGGTCACTGTGTTTTGGTAAGTGAGGGAGAGGGGGGGGGGGGGCTGGAGGGGGCGGGTACACATGCAGGCATATATATATATATATATATATATATATATATATATATATATATATATATATATATATATATATATATATATATATATATATATATATATATATATATATATATACCGCAACGATTTCCTAATGTAATGTTACATATGGCAATATAGTTCTATCATCATATGCTAAATTTTGCTATCCACCAAAATGCTAATATTGCCATGATTCCACAGCAGACAGACAGCCTTCATGGACAGGTCCAACCAGTGAAGAGACAACAGACTGGCCAGTGTCAAACATGTCACCAAACTGCAGGGGCGTTAGCAGCAATGTCACACAGAAACTTTGGAACAGCAAACAGCCTGATGCAGTGCAGTGTGCCCCAACTTGCTCTCAGCAGGCAGCTGCAAGACAAGAACAAAGGTCAGTTAGTACATGTGAAGATGTACTGCAAACACTGTTCTAGATGAGTTTACTTGGCTACCGGGTATCAGCCAGTATAATCTACTCAACATGAAACCAACCGTAATGAATCAATCACAGCCAGTGTAATCAATAAACTCCATACAAGACAGATTTGCAAAATAACTTTTACAAACAATTTCTTTGTCTCGGTGATGGTCAAACGATTTATACAGTTTTGTTCTAATAATAAAAGACATTGTAGCTTTGCAATGCTGCTTGGTAACATGATATTATATGAATATGTTTTCAGGCCAACATAACCAACTTTTCCCTGGGGGAGACTAAAGATGCACTCAACCGATGAGCAGCCCCTGGTGACCATATCGAATGTGGGAGTAGAGGCGACACCTTATCAGCGCGTGACCAGTGAAGACAATCCGGCCTACTGTTTGTGTGGGAATCATCTAATAATAATGGACAACAAGAACTACTGAATTTGATCCAGCTGATCGAATTAACAGAAGAACCAACTTTTCTAGATATTTGTAAGAAGCAGACCGAAGTCAAATTTTGCAGCGTCAAAAATTATAGCATCACATTTGCAAATAAAATTCCCACATTATAATAGCAATCAAACATCACCAACACTCTACATACAGATTTTTTTCAGTTGTGGCATGAGAGCCATATGGGGCTTGGCAACAGCAAACACTGTTGCTCTTGTCAGGTGGCCATAATCAGATGGCAGTTTCTAAGCCCCAATCTAAACTACCTGAGGGCACTATCTGGTTGTGTATGTGTGTGAAACCAACCTCCAAGTCTTTACTTCTGCTGAAAAACCACATCCACTCGTCGCTCAATCTTGTCATCTGTACTGCGTAGGTAATGTAACAAACTGGAGAGCTTCTCATCAGTGAGGCATTGGGGATACAAGGCCACGGAGCACATTCCTTGATGAGAAAAAACAGAATGAAGAGAACATTTTCATTAACTTTTAAAATTTACTTTCTGTCATGGAGATTGTTTACATCTGTTTGTACAAGTAGTTGGGACATGAATAAATGGACACATGCATGTAATATATACTCCATATTGTGCACTTTGTACTCTCTATACAAGAAAGTATTAAAGTTGAATGTAAAAGCAAAATGTTGGACATTTTTTGTTTTCAATACATTTGGACATTCTTCTTCATAAATTGCATACATGTCTGCTTTCATTTTTTATCCTTGTTATAACTACATACTGTAAACAGTGCACATGAACAGGAATTCTGCACCTGACTTGCCATAAGAAAGAATTAGTTTTCATGGTCAGTGTCACAATCCTAAATAGTATATTTCTACAAATACATGTACTGTAATGATACTGAAAATGACATGTACAATACTGCACTTGTACCAGAAATTGCACAAGTGTGTAACATACATGTACTATGCATATTTCTGCTGTGCTACCTGGTATGCCACAGAGTGCCTGTTGCTAATCTTGGTATACTGCTTGCATACTTGGTGGTTGAAGTCAAGGATGGTAAGCCTGTTGCGCATTGTGTAGCCTTTGTAGCCAATGAAAGTTTTTTGGGGGGCCATTTCATTTTCAGCCACATAGATACATCCCCTTGACTAACACTCAAAACACTCAATGATGAGACTGAAACATATCTAAACTCTAAGTCAAAATAAGTGCATAAATAAGACATGATACCTTGATCATGCCTGGCAAGGACACTCGTAATGTGTGGTGATGGTTGATAACAGGCTTTATCCCTTGTTTCAAGTGGTGTTTAGCCTTTGGCAGCAGCAAAGAAACTGAAAACAGATGGCCAATATAATAGATAAAGCAAAACCTGAAAGTAAAAAAAGCACAAAAGTGAAAATGTACCAGCAGCAGTTTATACTGAGTAGGTTATTTTGATGACAGGACAGTTTCGTGTGTTTTTGTTCTGCATACACTCAAGGATATAATCCTCCATGTAAACACACAGCTCAACTCAAACCTTTTATGCAATTCGCTTGCCTTTGTGCCACACATCAAAGTAATGATCCAGATGTTTCAGTGGCTGCGATCAAGTCAGTAATAATATACAAATCTATTTCATACTGGAAAAAAGATACATGCATTACAGTGTGGCAAACTGACCGGTAGCTAGCACTAGCTGTTATGAAGACTTGGGAGAAAAACCACCATGGCACCATGATAATAATGTTTACTGTCAACTTGTAAATATACTTACAGTGTGGAGGTAGCAGTCATATGTAAATCATAACTTAGTGTTGTGACAGCAATATTTCCAGGACACTATAAGCTACTTTATGTGTGATGTGATAACACTTTTACAAACAAAAATGATTTTGTGCAAGCGCACGGGTGTACCATACTTCAAAATCAAATGCCACCAAACTGATAATTACCTGAAAGTAGCAGGAGATTACAGTAGAACTCTGTCGGTGACAACTTATCGGACAGGTCTTGCTGTCTTCAGAAACTCGATGCCATGCTGTGCATTCACCAGTTTCAAGTCACCTGACCTTGTGACAGCCCTGCTGTCTAGAAACAAACCATAAACACAGTCATGGATGGACAAAACCTGTTGAAAAAGAAATAAATACAGAAAATAGGCATGTGTGCACATACGCATGTACGTGTGGCTTTCTAAAAATGGCTTAGTCACAAAATAGCAGCACATTTGAGTGTTATGATATGGAGCAATATATACATACATGTATTTACATGATTCACAGAAAAACTAGCAATAAAATATTTTGGTATACAAGAATGATAGTATAAGTTTTTGTCACTCATATTTCTCCTGTTCATAAGCTTGTGGTTTCAGGAAAATATGAGAAATACATTGCATCAGTGGCAAGCCAACTTACAATAGACCACTTATATACCTGATTGTGAGTTTCATAATGAATTATGCACATACATGTATTGCTCTATTTCATCACACTGAAATGTGCTGTTATTTTGTGAACAAATATATTTTAGGTTGATTATAGTGGTATAATTATTTTATCCTTACCTAGACCTGTTGATTATATTCTCATCCAGACAATTGCTGATGTTGTTTTCATACAGCGAGCAGCTGTACATTTGTTTTCATTCAGACAGCTGAACATTTTGTCTGTGTTCAGACAACTGCAGGTATATTTTGTTTTTTTATTCAGACAGCTGTATATTTAATTCTATTCAGACAGCTGTATATTTTGTTCTAAATATAAGCCAGCTGTACATTTTGTCCCAAGCATACACACACACACACACACACACACACACACACACACACACACACACACACACACACACACACATTTTAGGTTCACAACTTACCTTGCCACTGCGATTATCTGTTATGTATTGTGATGAGATTGGGCGTTGTTCCATTACTGATGCACCTTCACTTTGTAATAGCTTCACAAATGTATCCACAGAAATAACACATAAAGCTGCTTGCTGCTCTGTGAGCTCATTTGGTGTGGCACTGAAAAAGAATCAAATGACTGGTATTTGTATAGTTATGTAATGCACACACGGGTCTTGTACTAGAAAATGGCGTGGCGTTCTGAAGATATTTACACAAAAACTTGACAACCACCACGAACCCCCAAAACAAATCGCAACTAAAAGTGGAAACTTCTAAATGTACATCAGACCAGAGCTCAGAATATATCACATATTTCATTATGTATATAACACAAATATGTGTAATAGAAAATTGCCCAGAAACTATTACACTTATTTATAAAGGAGAGAAAATTTAAAAACAAAGTTTCAGGCTGTTACTATAGTGACGTATTTATAGTAACTACAGAAGAGACGAACAGTGAGGCTAAGATTTCCAATCTATTCTTCGTCTTGTTCATCGATGTATTCTGCCTACTTCTCACCACTGTCGTCTGCTGTTATTTCCTCAGTCATCATTTCCCCCGAAATTAGTGTCCTGTACACCAGAACACACATAACATTACGATCGCTAGGGCTTCTTGTTGTTGACAAGGAAGTGGTCATTAGAGTGGTGTCCCCTGATAATACATATTTACGAGTACCTTCCCTTTGTAAACACGACGTCAGCTACACGCGCATAGGTGTTTGTTGTTGTTGGAAATATACTTACCAACAAAAGTAATATTTGTACCACAAAAAGTGAAAAGACCACACCATATCATGTTGGACTTACCGCCACCATTCGCTGGACCTTTTTTGGACGCTCTGGACGTCGCGGCTCGGTGCAGGCTTCAACTCACCGGCCAGTGCGGCAAAATGAAAGTTGGATATTTTTCAGTCGTAGTTGCACGGGAATTGGATGTTACCGCGCACGGACAGATGCAACTGGAAGTGACCTTAGGCAGCTGGATGGTGTATACCTGTTTTCGTGAACTGTGACAGCCGTCAAGGACGTCTGACACTCTACAGCAGCTATAGTAACGTGCGTGCTCGGGGATCCTATCACACGGGGCCCTATCAGGGTTGCACTTTCTGTGTCAGGTAGGGACTTTGAAATTTTTTTTTCGATGTCCTCTACTGACTAATTGCTGAACCCGGACCTTTAACTTATTGTGAGGAGTATAAAAGATACCTGAAGAAGGCGGGGCACCAGCCTTCTGTAGTAATTATACTGCAGATTTGACGTAGTTTTGTTGACGTCACTCCACCTGTCGTCTGCGCTGTTCATTTCACATGTGGAGTTACTCGCCCTGTAGTTGACGGTCCAACAGTAATTGGAGCTTGTGCAAATGGACAGGCACGAAATCAGGGTGGTCGCCATTTTGGTTTCCATCACGTAACCCAACAGACGTGCGTTTGGAATTGTCTCCCATCTCCATGACTGGTATACACCGGCTGACGTTTCGGGAAAGGTGGCCGCAAGGAATGTTAGTGCGAGTAAAGGAGTTAATGTGTTGGTCATTTTCAGAATTCTTTTACGCCGAAAAGAATATTTGTTTTCGCAGACTCTAATTTTCCTGTAGTTCACTGGGTGATCCGGTGAGCAATGTCAGTCTAGAGAGCTGGAAAAACAATTATGCGTGTGCATGTACAGTCGTGCATTAACTTTAAAAACTCGACATGTTTGAACAGTTATGTCTGCCCAAATTTGCATAATTATTTTTTTCAAATTCCTTTATATAGAGCTTATTTTAGGACTGCCGAGACACAGCCATGACCACCCAACTGCAAACGGCATTAACACTTTCGAGACGTGTCGCATCCTGAGGCCGCGAATCCGGACGCGACACATCTCGAAAGAGTTAAACCTCATAAGCTCCCGCAGTCACGGGGGCTCGTGAGGTTCTGTGTCTCTAGCTGCACTTATTTTGCCTCCGTGTTCGTTACGCGGCTGGGCTTCTTTGGCTTTGAATTTACTATTTTAAAAACGAATCGTGGTCAGTGGCGTGGAAAGGGGTAACTTCAAAAAAATATGAATTGTATTTCCATGAGTTCCTAATGGCATAGCCTTTGGTTTCGTTTTTTTAAAGTGCATAACTGTAACACTCGAAGTCACATTTCGCCATATTATATCTCACGCATTTCATACATTACATATCACCATCAGTGCTATCATTATCAACAACAATGTTAACAACAATAACATAAATAACAAAAATAAAAGTAACACCCCTCACTCCCCCCGCCCCCAAACACACGCGCGCACACACACACACACACACACAACACACAACACACACACACACACACACACACACACACACACACACACACACACCAACAACAACAACACCAACAACAACAACCAAAAAAAAACGAAAAACAAAGACAAAATCAACCAAAAATAACCCGAAAAACAAAGACAAAATCAACCCCCCAAAAAAACGCAATAACTGCCCACCTATAGACTCGGTTCGAACATGGCCGTCCTGGTACTGTTAAATCGTGACACAAGTTCACTGGACGGAAACCTTCCAATTTAATGCACTGTCCAATAAAAACAGAACAGCATTTTGGCATTGTGCCGTGCATTGTGGGTCTTATATCGAGAAATGCATTGCGGCATCCGGTCAATAGTTCGATTTTGTTGAGCTGATTGTTTGTGTTTGTATTGCGGTACTGACGAATGCCTGTGTGAACTTCCTCGCTATGAGGGAAAGAGATGTGAGAAAGGCCCAAACTGAGGCAGTTCACGGAGGTGTTCCCATAGCGGGGAAGATCATAACAGAAGGGTGCGCAGATACTCGTGAGTCCTTGAACGATCTAACTCTATGGCCGCATTTGGAGGTGTCACCTAAAGCCCATGTACCGGTTGCAGGAGATAAATCGACCATGATAATTCAAGGGTAGTGCCAGATTAGCTTGGCGCCTGATGGCGCCAAGCTAATCTGGCACTACCCTTGAAGTAATAATAATAAATAATAATAATGGCTACTTACATAGCGCTTATCGTAAAATAAGCTCTAAGCGCTTTACAAATAAAGAGTGGAAGTGGAGGGGGACATAAAGCCAGAGAAACAAAGGATTCTGCAATACACACGCACACATACAGACAAGCACATACACAGGATGTCTATTGTCTATGGGTAGAGAGTTCCAGACAACAGGTCCAACGTGCGCAAAACAACGGTCACCTCTGGTTTTGTATTTGCAGAGAGGGACTCTGAGAAGGCACTACTTGAACGGAGAGAGCGGGAGGGAGTGTATAGTTGAAGCAGATCAGCGAGATAGGCAGGGTAATAGTAATTAATAGTTTTGTCAGTAGCACAGACAGGCGATTTTGTACGAGACGTTGTTTGACTGGCAGCCAATGAAGTTGTCTCAGGATAGGAGTGATGGGTTGATGCTGTGAGGCGCGGACGATGAGACGTGCAGCACAATTCTGAACTCGCTGCAATTTCTGAATGAGAGACTGAGGGAGGCTAGCTACGAGGGCATTGCAGTAATCAATGCGGGACAAGACTACAGAGACGGCCAGTTTGGTGGTAGCTTAAGTGGTGAGGTAATGACGGATAGAACTGATGCGTATTAATTCCAGAAAAGCAATTTTGCCGACACGATTTACATGGTCCTGCATTTGAAGATCTTTATCAAGAATTATCATGGTCGATCCTGTAGGGCTTTGGGGTTCAATAGGATTGTAGTAGGTTACCACTGGTGTAAGACTCCGAGATTATCGTGGGTCAAATGGCGCTGACCAGTACCACCGAAATAAATCCCAGTGAACAAATGATCCTCTGGCCGACGTCCGCCTGGGCTGGTCCCCGCTCAGTCGTGCACGGGCTACCCCAGGCTGATGTCGGCCTATAGACGTTTTGTTTTGCTTGGAGGAATGGTCATGATCAAATCCCTTTTGTTGCATGGGTTCACGGACTTCTGCGTGCCTTCTTCAGCAAAAAAAAAGATTAGGCTTAGATTCTCAGGGGCCCCCTTCATGGGAACAAGTGACCTGTGACACGTGACCTGTGACACGTGACCTGTGACACGTGGCCTGTGACACGTGACCTGTGACACGTGACCTGTGTTCCCATGCTAGGGGCTCTTATGAATCTGTCACTCTTGCAGAAGATTGATCGACTTTCAGCATTTTAGGTTTGTGAGATACATGCGGGGCCGACCCCTGTACCCCAGTTGCAAAACTTCATCGGGCCACGACGGCTACAGTGGGCCCGCGCACTGCCGTGCGCGGGCCCACTGCGGCCGTCGTGGGCCCGATGACCTTTGCTTGCTGGTAAGTATGAAGGACAGACTATTGTGAGCTCTTGCCGCTGCGGTGCGACCTTGGGTATCGATATTCTTTGGTGTGTGTGTGTGTGTGTGTGTGTGTGTGTGTGTGTGTGTGTGTGTGTGTGTGTGTGTGTGTGTGTGTGTGTGTGTGTGTGTGTACATACGTACGTACGTGCGTCTTTGCCGCAGGTAATGCTATAACAGATTTTGTTCGGACGCAACACTTTTTTTTTTTTTTTTTTTCGAGTTATAATCGATAGTTTACGGCAGAACAACTAGCAGCTCTCTGAGTTGATTGTCTTTTGTAGCAGTTACAAACCTTTAACTTTCTGTCATCCTGAAAATGTTAAAGAGTTGATAATAATCGGTGGTCAAGAAGATCATTAAAATTAATTCATTCAGCCCCGACACACCCCAGCAAGACGGATCAAGCATGATAGTTCAAGGTTGGTGCCAGAATAGCTTGGTGCAGATAGGCGCCAAGCTATTCTGGCATCACCCGCGAACTATAATGCTTGATCCGTCTCTAGAATTGTAGTACAGTCCTTCAGAGGGCAACTTCAAATTTTCGGAATTTTGGTCCCGGGATATAATGTGTTAATATACATGTATACAAATTGTTACGTGGCAGTCGTAGTGGTAGTATGATACAATCACACCAGACGCACGCACGCAGGGTTCTTGTAAAGAAACGTCACTCAGCTGCAACTCGTCACACGAGGCACAAGGTTGTAGACCACAATGGAGTAACAGTTCCAACAATATTTTTATTCTCACGATGCGCTCTCAGGACAATGCATGATTAATTCCACAAATGTACCAACACTGATACACTGTCTCCTCTACAATTCATCAACACTTTTGGCACGCTGCGTCTCTCATAAAATGTACACACATATTTCCTAACACCGTCTTTCATACTATTACAGATTTCCAGAACAATCCAGCAAATTCACACAACACAACCAATCAGAAAAGAAAACGTAACCAAAACTCATTAATATTCATGAGAAAGAACACTCTAGATCTGCCTACAACTTTCTACAAACTTCGACTAATTCCGGAAAATCCTTGATTTCCGTAATTGTTGTTGACTGTAGCGAAACATATTTAATTTGACTTCATGTCTGAGGTCACTAGAAAGATCGCGACCCTGCTCGAACCTTCCAGTCTAATGTAGGTCAAACTATACAACATTGTAGCGAAAATACGCGTCATAACAATACTTTATCGCAATTCTCCGTGCAAAAGAAAATGAATAATACTAAAATTGTACGTAATTCTTATCCAAAATACTCAAATGAATATTGGATCTTATCTATGATCATCACACACATGCTCTCAAAAGAATAGCACAGCCACAAACGTAACACAAATATGTCAGTTGCTTTGTTGACACGCGATTTGCATGTAGGCGTTGCGAACTGTTGTGTGAGTGCTGATGTGCCTGTCGCCAAGGTGAAACCATCAATACTTATCTGTCCTCAACTATTTCTGGCACAAATCGCCTTGAGAGGTTCTGACGAGAAACATGACCTTGAAATCGTTATTAGTCTTCTGTCCAGCTTCATTTCCACTATTTATTCTAACCGTCTTTATCTTTCATCTGTACGTGCAGTGAGGTGGTTTTGCCCAACTATCTTTCCACTCATCCGTCCATCCAAACATCCATCCATCCGTCCGTTCGTCCGTCCTTCCGTCCGTCCGTCCGTCCGTCCATCCATCCATCCATTAATCTGTCAGGTAAATCATGTTTCTCTCTTGCTCATCTTAACTGCAAAATAAAAAAGACTGATCTGTGTAGATTACAGAAGCATGTTGGGATTGAAAGAGAGCCAGCGTGACAGTTCAGGGTTAGTGCATTTTAATAAAGAACACTTCAGTAAACTCATTTCCATAATGAAAATAGTAATTGTGTCTTAGAATGTAATTATGGACCTTATGGCGTTCAGCGGTAAGGTCCAAAATCACATACCAAATCACAAACGTGAGCAGCTCTTCTGTAAAGAGAGACATTTTTTTAGAGCTCTTTTAGTAATGAGAGACAAAATCACGAGAAGAATTATTCTGTCTCCCTGTGTTTGTCATGGTTTAGACTGCGCTCCGTTTACCGTCTGTGTGTCTGATAATAATTTCTTCAAACACAAAGGCGTGCGAGAGCACAAGTTCAAAGTTTTAGCATTCAGTTATCTTTTCTTTTTTTTTAATCGCGAATTTCTCAATTCTCAAACTGCTCAAATTCGCATTAATTGATTTGTCATTTGTGTGCTTGTCTGTGATTTAGAACCTTACGGCCTTCAGCCGTAAGGTCCAAAATTTACAGACAAGCACACGTGCACCAAATTACAAACGTGCTGGTTATGTGCATGGTTCGGATTACGTCACCAGTGAATTACGCCGGTCATTTAAAGGTCGGCAAGAGAACACAAACGTTAGGCCATTGAAAATTAGCCATGTTTGTAACGTTAGCCCATTGAAAATAAGCCATGTTTGTAACGTTAGCCCATTGAAAATAAGCCATGTTTGTAATGTTAGCCCATTGAAAATAAGCCATGTTTGTAACGTTAGCCCATTGAAAATAAGCCATGTTTGTAACGTTAGCCCATTGAAAATAAGCCATGATTGTAACGAAGTACCGAACGATAAAGAAACACGCTTAGAAAAGACGGGGACAACACAATTTATTAATATTTCGGGTAAATACCCTTTGTCAAAATAGACAAACAAACAGAGAAATCAGCCGCTACTTATCTTCTTTCGTAGAAGGGATGTGGCAACTGAAGGAGGTGAGGTAAAAGAAAGGAAAAGGAAGAACAAAAGTGCGGAAAAAAGTAAAAATGACGTCAACGAAAAAACTCATAAGAGAGAGACTTTGAGAGAAACAGAACACGAGAGACAAGAGTGTGTGTAAACGCGCGCAGGAGCGAGCAAAAGTGAAAGCGTGTGTGTGAGGTCAGAGAGAGAGAGAGAGAGAGAGAGAGAGAGAGAGAGAGAGAGAGAGAGAGAGAGAGAGAGAGAGAGAGAGAGAGAGAGAGAGAGAGAGAGAGAGAGAGAACGGGGAGTACCCTTGGGCACGAAGTAGGCTGAGTGTCTAATACACAAAGCCTGCTAAACACCAACCCGAAGGCAAACTTTATATCACCTTCAAGTTGAGGACTACCTCGGGGAAAAACGGGAGGACCCCGGGAAAAACAAACAGCAGTTAGCACGGTACACAACAAGTAATAAGTCATTGAAACAAAGCAAATAATCAATTCATTAAGAGAATATCGGTATAAGTGGAGAGTAAGTAGTTGTGAAACCGTCTTCAAGGGTAACTCAAAAAACGTATTAAAAAAAAAAACCGGGGGAGGGGGGGGGGTTGGGGGGGGGGAATAAACCCGAACTAACCAACTAACCAAATCCCCCACCACCTGCCATCGTAGCCGTTAGTTTGTAACGTTAGCCCATTGAAAATAAGCCATGTTTGCAACGTTAGCCCATTGAAAATAAGCCATGTTTGTAACGTTAGCCCATTGAAAATAAGCCATGTTTGTAACGTTAGCCCATTGAAAATAAGCCATGTTTGTATTCTTAGCCGACCATTAACATTTGAAAATAACAGAAGGACATATTTATATAATAATTATGGCGGGTAGCTAAATCAGTTGATTTCTTTTTACTGTTTTATTAACTGATTTTGATGGGCATAGTTATGGTGTTTTCAAACGTGGCTATGTGTTGCAAGCTCTTTGGTCTACCTACTGAAATGTTATATTTCGACCTGCGAATTCGAGGTTACGGAGTGCCTTCAAAATCTTTACCATTGCGAGTAGTTTATCACATTCACGCGTAGCCGACACGACCGTTGAACTATCCTGGAATATTTTACCCTGTGAGCACAATAGGCGGTAAGTTCATTTTTTGTGAAAAACGACATTGTCAGTGTAACAATGAAAATCTTTCCTTTTGCAAAAATTGACAACTCATAGTACCCCAGACACACCACAGCAAGATATGGATCGACCATGATAGTTCAAGGGTGATGCCAGAATAGCTTGGCGCCTATGGGCGCCAAGCTATTCTGGCATCACCCTTGAACTATCATGGTCGATCTGTGTCCTGCACTGCAATGCAGTCTTCAGAGGACAACGGCAACATTTGGGGATTTCGGTCTTGGGGTACAGTGAGTTAATGTCATTTGCCTTCGCAATATTCATCCATCTCTTTTTAATAGTAATAATAATAATAATAATAATAATAATAATAATAATAATAATAATAATAATAATAATAATAATAATAATAAAGGAGATTTGTTAAGCGCTTATACTAACAGTAGCTCTAAGCGCTGATACAATGGAAAGGCTAACAGCTAACACGCACACACACACACACACACACACACACACACACACACACACACACACAACATACGCACACGCACACGAACACGCACGCACACACACACACACACACACACACACACACACACACACACACACACACACACACACACACACACACACACACACGCACGCACACACACCACACATACGTGACAGTGGTGATGAACTGTGCATGGCTGGGGAAATGTACTAGTGAAAGGCAGCGTTGTAGAGGTGGGTTTTGAGAAGTGATTTAAATGAGGAGAGCGTTTGACAGTTACGGACCGGGGCGGGGAGGCTGTTCCAAGTGACGGGGCCAAGATGGGAGAAGGCACGACCGTCACGTGTTTTACATTTGAAATTGGGAAGGTGAAATTTACGTGTGTCAGAGGAAGAGCGGAGGGTGCGAGATGGAGTATACAGATGGAGTAAGTCAGAGACCTGTCTCAAGACAAAGCGTTAACCCATGGCAGTTTCAACAGGAAGACATCAAGCTAATCTTGCACTACCCTTTAGCTGTCATTGTCGATCCATCTCCTGTGACAGTTTATTAGGGCTTATCTTGTTAACTACTTCAGTACCAGCCTCTCAAAAACACAGTCGATGCCGGTTAGCCCCCGTCAATGCCGAAAAAAAGAGAACACGATCCAACTGCAAGACATAGATCCTCATGATCCCCCGCAGTCGCGGAGGCTCATGAGGATCTATGTCTTTTGCTGACCCCACTTTGCGTCTATGTTCCATTATAAGTTATTGGTCGGAGGGGTTCGCTACACGGACCTTTGTAGGCCTGAGGGAGGTCAAAGGAATCATTGTACCCCGAAGGCCGAAGGCCTGAGGGGTACAATGATTCCTTTGACCTCCCGAAGGCCTACAAAGGTCCGTGTAGCGAACCCCTCCGACCAATAACGTATTTGTTTTCCTTCCTCCGTTTATTGTTTAGAAAAAATCCGGTTTATGAAGACGGCCGCTTCTGTGGCGGATAGGTGACACCATTGAATATACATGTTCTGCCGGGGATTCCCAGACTGTGACGTAGCATGATTCCGTGTCAGAAGCGCAAGTCTTGTTTTCGCGAGTAAAAAGCTCAACTTGGCTTGTGTACAGAATGATTCAAGCTGCAATTTCTACAAAAGATCGTTAAAGTATTACAGTGACAGTGCTTCTTGACTGCTGTGTGATTCAGAAAAATTAAGAACTTTTTGATGAAGCGATCGGCACTTGACCACTGATGTGACAGCTTGTGCAAGTTAGCATGTTGCCTCGTGCTTGTAGATTCAAGATGACAGAAGGGGATGGCTTCGAGTGTGCAGCAGATTGTCGTTGTTATATCCTAAAGTGTCATGTGTGTTGGGATATCTGGAAAAAGGAATACCAAAACAAAACGCTCGTTGTTAACAGCAGGACTAGTGCTGAGACTGATGGATTTTAAGGTAAGATTTTATTTTACAGCGTATGATGTCAGATAGTCTTCGAAAATTCGGGAGATGTTTTTCTTCAGATAGTCCCGCATTGAGTGACGTGAAAATTTGGCAATAGCGTGCTTTGTGTATAGTGTTGCTGGGTGTGTATTTTCGTTTTAGTTCTTGAATTTGTTGCTCTGTGCTTTGGGGAAATTGTGGCATGTTGCCTGTTGGTGTTTGAGCAGACGACAGTGTGTTGCCGGTTTGCAAGGATTGTGTCTCTGATTGGTTAAAAAAAAACTCGGAAGCTATTTTTGTTCCGTGGTTTCCCGAACTTTGAAAATGTCTCGGTGGAAGGCTTTTGCTGTTTGCGCTATGTAATTAGTGGTGAAATATTGTTTAGTTGGCTCCTCATGTCGTAAAAAATAAGGCAGATGATGTGTATTACGTC
The DNA here is from genome assembly GCA_036245525.1 of Semisulcospira habei. Taxonomy (NCBI): domain Eukaryota; kingdom Metazoa; phylum Mollusca; class Gastropoda; family Semisulcospiridae; genus Semisulcospira; species Semisulcospira habei. The sequence continues at coordinate 251,449,168 of BTPG01000001.1, forward strand.
AAATAGGACTACTTTAGTGCGTTTATTTCTGCTATTTTGTCGAACCGTGAGTTGCTATCAAGACTCGAAAACGAGGTCGTAACGCGTCATCGAGAGGGCTATAAAACGTCCGCCATTTTTCGCTACAGTGGTTTTTATATCACGGTCACATGGTACAGTTTGCGCTAAATTTACTGGTCGTGTGACGTAGGGAGGAAAACAAGGAAGGATATCGCTCTTTGGCGTTGAAATAAACAAAGATACGCGTCCACAGACAGTAAAGGCGTTGACTACAAAGCAAAGTAGATAAAAGCACTGTCAAGGGAGAGAAGTGTGCATGATCGACCAGTGATCATAGATCCACTGTGGTCAAAGCACAAAAAAAAAGATAGGAAAGAGGGGGTGCGCTAAGAAAGTGACTGGAAGCGATGCATATGGAACCCTCCCCCCTCCCCCCCCCCCCCCCGAAGGGGGGCGTATCACATATCCCACTGTTCCAGCCCCTTGGTGCATGGAAATTTAAATATAAGTCCCCCAAGGGGGTGTCCAGATATTTAACCGGTGTGGACAGCTGTTTCGGTCTTGGCGACCTCGTCAGCACACCATTTGGTATACTGGTGGGAAGGCAGGAACTTTTGCCTACCTTCGGAGGGGGTCCATATGCATTGCTATAGTCACTTTCTTAGCGCAAACCCTCTTTCCTATCTTTTTTTGTTTGTTTGTTTGTTTGTTTGTTTTTTGTTGTGTGCTTTGACCACAGTGGATCTAAGATCACTGGTCGATCATACACACTTCTCTCCCCTGACAGTGCTTGTACCTACTTTACTTTGTAATCTTCCTAAAATATTAGCACTGGCAGTCTCCCCTTTTCTTTTCATTTATAGTAAAGGCGTTGCCTTTTCAACGCTTTGGCTTACAAATATGAATGAAGAAATCAAGGGGCGTAGATCCTCACGAGCCCACGTAGATGTGGGGGTTCACGAGGATCTGTGTCTCTTGCATCTGGCTGTGCTCCGGCAGTGCAGCAGTTAAACAGAACGCGTCACTTTGCTATTGATCAGCCAGAGCTAAATTGATCGCGACCATTGATTTCCACCTTATGTTTCCGCTACGTGTTGGACTGTAAAACAGAGACTGGATCCGGCGGTTTCATCACACTTGAACATTTAAAAAAAAATGTTTTACTCAGCCCTGAGGTGTAAATAGGAGTTATTCCTGAAAATAAAAAATAAGGTCAAAAACACTATCCTGAGCCCCTTTATAGTGAGAAAAGACTGTAGGCTCTAGTATGCAAGCCAGTAATGTCTGGGCCAGGAAAGACCGTGAAAATTTTCTGATTAATAAACTGGGCACTGTGGGGCCACTCGGGATGAATATGAAAGATTAACATTTTTTACCTTGCTTGTGTCTGCTAACTGTACCTTTACCTCACTGTTTTACTACTCACTAACCAGTTAGGTGAGGTTGGCGCTGTTGATATGTACATTTCCCTTGGGGACTTTCTCAGCGCTGGCCGAACGTTTAGTTGGATCCCTTGCCCTTCCTTGTCGGGCGCCTGGTCTCCGGCTCAAGGATTGATACGCGGTTTTGGGGCGGGGCGATCGTGTGTATCCCTTGGGGATGTATGTGGTCGTCTTGTTGCGTGCCTGTGTGTTTTTCTGTGGGCTGGTAGGTGCCTGTTGGGTGGGGCTGGTGGCTCTGGCTGGTTGTCTTCCGCCCCCACCCCACCCCCTTTTTTTTCCCCTCTCTCTTCTTCTACCTCTCTCCCTCTTTCTCTCCCCCCCCCCCCACCCCCTTTACCACTTCTCTCTAGCCCTCTTTCTCTCTTTACGCTTTTTCCTTTTTCCTTCTTCCCCTTCCTCCTTCCTCCTTTCCCCCCCCCCCCCTGCCCCCCCCCCCCCCCCGCCCCCGTCTCTCTCTCTCTCTCTCTCTCTCTCTCTCTCTCTCTCTCTCTCTCTCTCTCTCTCTCTCTCTCTCTCTCTCTCTCTCTCTCTCTCTCTCTCCCCCCCTTATTTTTTGAGTTACCCTTGAAGACGGTTTCACAACTACCTACTCTCCACTTATACCAATATTCTCTTACTGAATTTGATTATTTGCTTTGTTTTCATGACTTATTACTTGTTGTGTACCGTGCTAAATGCTTGGCTTTTTTTTCCCCGGGGTCCTCCCGTTTTTCCCCGAGGTAGTCCTCAACTTGACGGTGATATAAAGTTTGCCTTCGGGTTGGTGTTTAGCAGGCTTTGTGTATTAGACACTCAGCCTACTTCGTGCCCAAGGGTACTCCCCGTTCGTTCTCTCTCTCTTTCTCTCTCTCCGTCTCGCTCTCTCTCTCTCTCTCTCTCTCTCTCTCTCTCTCTCTCTCTCTCTCTCTCTCTCTCTCTCTCTCTCTCTCTCTCTCTCTCTCTCTCCCTCCCTCCCTCTCTCTCTCTCTCTCTCTCTCTCTCTCTCTCTCTCTCTCTCTCTCTCTCTCTCTCTCTCTCTCTCTCTCTCTCTCTCTCTCTAGAATCGATCTCTACAAGACAAGTTTAGCGTTCTCAGGCCATAGCCTGTGGAACAATTTGCCTAGGAAAGTTACAACAGCAACAACCCTTTCTTATTTTAGAGCCAGTATTTTCAATTACCTCACGTCATTATCTTAATACTTTCACTGCGACCCTATAATACTCAGTGTGTGCGTGTGTGTGTGTGTGTGTGTGTGTGTGTGTGTGTGTGTGTGTGTGTGTGTGTGTGTGTGTGTGTGTGTGTGTGTGCGCGCGCACGTTTTTGTTGTTGTTGTTGTTGCTGGTTTTGTTTTGTTTTTATATCATTTATTCTTCTTCTTCTTTTTTTTCTATTTCTTTTTTCTCATATAATATTTTCACACTTTGTGCATTATTTGTAGATTAGCAACGGCAAGTTCGAAAAATGGTTGTGCCAGCCAAAACTTTCACCGTTGTAAAATAAAGAATCATTGTCATTGTCATTGTCATTGTCATTGTCTCTCTCTCTCTCTCTTTCTCTGGCCTCATCTACACGCCTTTTCTTTCGCTCGCTCCTGCACGTGCTTGCACACACTCTTGTCTCTCGTGTGCAGGTTCTTTCCGAGTCTCTCTCTTACGATTTTTCGTTGACGTCATTTTTACTATTTCCGCACTTTTGTTCTTCCTTTTCTTTTATTTTACGTCACCTCCTTCAGTTGCCACATTCCTTCTGCCAATGAAGATAAGTAGCGGCTAATCTCTCTGTTTGTTTGTTTTTGTCTATTTTGACAAAGGGTATTTACCCGAAATATTAATAAATTGTGTTGTACCCGTCTTTTCTAAGCGTGTTTCTTTCTCCGTTGGGTACTCCTTTGTAGGCTGTAGGCTTTATAATAAGGACTCAAAAGGTCATTTCGTAGGATCGCCCCGAACGAATGCGTCACTGTAGCTAGCTGTCTTAGTTTTACCTTTACCGGATAAGCACCTCAAACTGCTGTGAATGATGCAGCTCCTTGCGAACAGGAGGTATAAATTCTCATGGACCCCTCCCAGTAAGCAAAGTACTCGAGCCCACGATGACCGCAACAGGCCCGAGGACGTCTTGTTACTAGGGCTGCAGCCGCCTATTGCAGATGGAGGGAGATGTGGATGAAACCACGGAATGTTTGAAGTCCGTGCAATATTTGACCAACTTCTGATAACCTCTGCGCACAGATGTCAGATTCTCTCAAAAGATACTGACTACATGAGAGCAAGATCGACTGTGATAGCTCCGCACTGCGGTTGACACGTTCCCATCATGGGACAATAAAGTTGTTAAACAATTATAGTTCAACGGTGATGCCAGACTAACTGATCGCCATGATAGTTCAAGGGTAGTGCCAGAACAGCGTGGCGCCAAGGCGCCACGCTGTTCTGGCACTACCCTTGAACTATTATGGTCGGTCAGTATCCCGTTGTGGAGGGCTGAATCTGAGAACATGGGAACGTGTTGTTTATCCTTCTCTCATTTGACGACGTAGTTTTATCGATTATCCGATTTTACGATTTTGATCACCGACAACGTGGCACGGGTGCAGGATTACTAATAGCCAGCGGCCTTATGGCCATTTTGTAACAGGATCGGGACACGCCGGACAAAAGCACCACACTTTCTAAGGCACTTCGTTAGGTCAGACACTTTCGTTTTAGAAGAGGTTTTCTTTTCTTTTTTTCTGTTTTAGATTATAGCGTGGAAAAAAAAGAATCCCACTGACTCACTTTAGTCGTTAATTGTTCTGCAACTATCAAACTTAGAGTATTTAAACTTGCAAGGCTTATTTCCCTTTGCATGACATTTCTAGAAATACCTACGTGAATGAAGTTTGATGAATGTCAAGGTCACAAAAGGTAAAATATATAGTGCGTTTGCAGTGCTCATGAACTACTTTTTTTTTAGCGGTAATTTCTTTGGGAAGGAAGTTTTGATACAGTTCTGTGAGAGAAAGTTTCCTGACACAGATACTGGACTAAATTCGCTTGAATTAATCCCGTCTAACCGACCGTTTATACCCGATTTCAGGTACGAGGGACAAAGTCAAAGGTTTTCGATAGTGATTGTAACCAGTTTAGTTCCTCTTTGAGGTGTGTCAGATGTAAAACAAGGTTCTCCCCTCAGCACGCGAACGTTAGCATGAGAGACACAGACACTACGTGATCTACGTCATTTTGTGAAGTGTAATACATTCACCCTAATGTCGCAATTTTACGTATTAGAGGGCCAGAAAGGATATTTTATCAGCTGTTTTCCATACTTTGAACCTTCTGAACACACAGTTTGACCTCATCACACCTGTGAGCCGAGAAGGGCAGCAGGCTTGTGTAGACAGTGTGCATTTTAAATTGTCGGCAATTCTGAAGAGATTGCCTTTTTTAAGTTTCAAAGAATACTGACTGTTTAAAACAAATTATTAAAAGGCATGGTTCACGAGCACTGCAAACGCACCTGCTTTTGCCAGGCTCCTGCACAGACCAAACTCAGACTGACGTAGAAAAGGAAATAAATTATGGCAATTGGCAAGAGCCAGCATCCAGAGATGATCCTCATTCGGGCACACTTTGAAGCAGATTTCACATTACATTAGTACCTAGAGAGCCCTCGTGTCATTGTCCTTTTCCACAAAATGGATCTATAACTTTGGACGTGGAAACTATACACAAACGATCTTGGAAGAATTCTGCATCATGGTCTTTGGACTGCTTCTAAAACAACCCACTGATTTGTTCCTGCCGCTGACCAGTGCCACGAGCAGTCCAATGACACGATTAAAGTTTGGTTGGTTGGTTGTACATTGGTTAACGTCCCGACAGCAACATGACTTTCTCTGAACGTGCCTGCACTGCTTGTGAGAAAACAAACTAAACAGAACATTGAATGTATGTCGCCAGCCGGTCTAATACACTAAATAAACCAAAGACCATTTAGCAACACACATCCAATATCAAGAGCTACAACCAGCGCAGACAGTAGGGAGAGTTTAAAAAAAGGAAAATACAGGTGAATGGACCACGGGTAGGCAAACACATGCCCCAGAATAGAGGGAAAAACCCGCCCTGTTGGGCTGACCAGGGTGACACTGGGAATTAAAAAGTAGTTAACCCCACCCAAGTCCCCCAGGGCAGATCCGGGTGGGGGACGATCAAAGGTGCCGGAAGCGCCCTCAAACTGAAAACCGTCAGCGGTTCACTAAATGTAAGGACCGGATCAAGTTCCAAACACGTTTCCATGAAGAGGAGTATGCACACTCTGACGACGAAGAAAGCCTGTCACTTCAGACAAAATTAAAACAGCAAGGATTACGTCTGGCGGAGACTATCAAGGAAATGGCAGTCCAGTCGTCCTGAACGATCGACTGCAGAGCTGCTGACTTTGGACACTGGTGATGTTCGGACCGATTCTTTGGCGGAAACAGCGCGCAGTATCGAGACACCTGGAAAGAAACATTACAATGGCTTCTACATGCCAGTATTAACAGACTGCACATGATCCAATCTAAGATAACTTCCTACGAGTTTTCAAGCCCTCTGGATCACATCCCAAACCAAAGAAGTTGAAACGATCTTGCATTTGAGGAGTGACGTGGATCTTTTAACCAGGCTGTACCTTGTGGCAAAGAGCAGGCAAACGAAAGAGAGTGCATTTTTCATGCAGGAGAACCGCAAGTATACTCCGACCCTCTCTTGCAAAGAAATCCGACATTTTGAATTGTCAAGAACAAGCATCAGGACCAATGACATTCCTGAAATACAACTTCAAGAGAACGAAACAGGTGTCGCTGCATTTTTAGAGAACGACATTCAGACAGACACTTTAGACGAGGACATCAAGATTTTGAAAGTCTCCTCTGAAGGACTCATCCCTGTTGAACAACCAGCTGGTGCGGATCCTCCATGCACATGATACGAAACAAAAGTTCGATAGAGCAGCAGTTGCATGCTTCCTCCCAACGAATGGTGTGTAATATTTTATTTCTGCCTCATACTCACAGCCTGAGCACGAGAATGGCAATTGTTGGCCAAAAAGCAAAATTCCTGGAAGGTGATTATAGTTCCTACGCGACTCGATAAACGAAAATTAAATTTTCGCATCCCTAAAAGCCTCCAGTCAGTTCCCAGATCAAAAGGAGGTGGTCATCACATTCGGTCAAGGAAACAAAAAGCAGGATGCTTGTTAAATGGCTGCAGGAACAAGTGTACTTATAAGCAGGCTGGCGGTGCACAAAGCTGTATAAATGTAAATGTCACGAAAACTTATTAATATCCCGTCTAACATTTAAACAAAATGGGATGAACCATAACCCACAAATCTCTTCTATATGAGAGCTGTCTTTGCTGTCAAGGGTCTCTACCTTTTGTCTTTGACTTGATTCTGATGTTCAAATATCTCCTTTTGAAAAAGCCTCGCAGATGTGCCAATGCGTCATAGTGAACTCTATAAGGGGCGCGCGCAGTGCATACGCGTCATTGGTTTGTCAAACGTCATTTGTTATGACGTATTTTTTGTTGTTGTTTGCGTGCGAGCAAGCGCGCGCTCCAAACTTCCTCAAGAGGCATAGATGCTCATGCGCCCTCCGGGCACATTAGGATTTATGCCTCTTGAAGATGCACGGATATGTGAGAGAGAAAGAGAGAGAGAGAGAGAGAGAGAGAGAGAGAGAGAGAGAGAGAGAGAGAGAGAGAGAGAGAGAGAGAGAGAGCGAGAGAGAGAATTACGTCATATTTAGAGTATGTCTGCGTGGTGACGGAGTTGATTCTTTTACGTCACCGCCACTGTCGGACTTTCTCCAGATGTGAAGTTTCTTTTTACTGTTTTAATTTTTTTCGCAAAAGAATTAATTTTTGCTACAAAAGTTGAAAGGTACAAAGCTGGCTAACGAACTCATCAAATGTCTTTCTCCAAACTAGCTATGTCGGGTCACCTGAATGCTCTTCTGAAAGCGCGACGATGTGTATGTGTGCGTGTTAGTGCGTGCATGTGAGCGCGCTCCAAACATCTCCAAATCTATGCATCTTGGAGCTACGCGCATGTCTGTGAGCGAGAGAGAGAGAGCGCGCGCGCCGCGCGCTAGAGAGAATGACGTCATATTTAGAGTATTATGTCAATGTCTGCGTGGTGACGGATTTGCCTCTTTTACGTCACCACCACTGTCTGACTTTGACTAGAAGTCAAGGTTTTTTACTGTTTTAATTCTTTTCTGAAAAGAATTAATTTTTACTAAAGAAGTTGAAAGGATACAAAGCTGGCTAACCAACTCATCCAATGTCTTTATCCAAGCTAGCTATATCCAAAATTTCAAGTAAATACGACAAACATTAAGGACTCGAATCTGGGTCAACCGACTTCCTTTAAACGGTTGTTTATGTCTTAAATGAGACATTCAATTACAATATGTTTGGAGGCTCTCTTATCCACTCCTGTAAGAAAGTATTTCGCCAAGTTTCAAGCTTGTGTGTACAAAAATATCGGAGTTTGTTAGTTAGTCAATTGGGTTTAACGCCGAGAAGGCAACTAAGGCCATTTCACGGCGAAGAAATATCGGAGATTGTCTTCTTTACATACATACATACATACCTATATACCTACACACACACACACACACACACACACACACACACACACACACACACACACACACACACACACACACACACAACCACACACACACACATACATACATACATACATACATACATACATACATACATACACACACACATACACACACCGGTCAGCCCTACAGGGTGGGTTTTTCTCTCTATTCTGGGGCATGTGTTTCTGTCTATCCTTTGTCCATTCACCTGTATTTGCCTTTTTAAAACTCTCCCTACTGTCTGCACTGCCTGTAGCTCTTGATATTGGATGTGTGTTGCTAAATGGTCTTAGCTTTATTTATGCCCCATTTTGTAGGTTTATTTAATGTATTTGACCGGCTGGCGACATACATTCAATTTTCTGTTTATTTTTTTTTTCACAAGCAGTGCAGGCACGTCCTGAGAAAGCCTTGTTGCTGTCGGGACGTTAAGCAATGTACAATCAATCAATCAACATACACACACACATACATACATACATACATACATACATACATACATACATACATACATACATACATACATACATACATACATACATACATACATACATACATACATACATACATACATTCATACGCGCCAAATGTACGTTCAGCAGCGAGGTTAGTGTAACTAGACATGTAATTTTTATCTTGTTACTTCAATCAATTGTTAGAGGTTCAGCCTGCCCGCCTTTGACATCATGGACATGCTATTAAATTCGCCCCACCGCGACCCGTCCTAAAAAGTCCCTTCTATAAATAGAAGGGACTTAAAAAAGAACACACGCTAAGATATAAAAAGTACAACACAACTCACATTTTATTACACTTTATTAGAGGCGACGAGGGGCTGGGACCAAATGGGTTGAATTCATTTATTTTATGATTATTACGCGCGCACGCACGCCTACACGCACGCAAACATGCACGCACACAAAATACTGACACCAGTGTTTCCCTTTGAGTTTCATTGTTAGAAACCTCTAAAACTTCATATCATAATTCGTTTTTAATTGATTGACTCCCTTACTGCGGGGACTCACGAGGTTGGTTGCTTTCTGCTGGCCCCATTGATATGTTGTGCTCGGATCATCATGATGAATGTATAGTCACGGTTTCAACGGCAGTTTATTTGTCTCCCCTGGCAGTGAAGGAGTTAACAAGAACATATCAAACTTGTGACTGTCAGACCTTATCCCTATTTGAAGCGAAATTAAACCATTTAGTCCTGACGCACTACAGCAGGAGATGGGTCGACCATGATAAATCATGGGAGGGGGAGGTGGGGAGGAAGGGGGCCGAAACCCCTAAATTCCCCGCCCCAGATCTGCCCCTGTATCTGCCTCTGTATTTGTGTTCATCTTACGATAGAAAATGCACTGTAAAATTTGATAACTGATCTCAACTTTATCTTGAAAAGATCGTGAAACAAAACGCATTTAAAAATATAGATTATTTTTCTTATAAAAATGGTATACATCCAGGCCAGTCTATTTGCTTTGCTTGAACTTTCGTGTAAAGCGAATTTCAAATGAATTTTAAGAAGGTTTTCTACACTTAAAGAGTCACTTAAGGGCAAACAAAGCGTTAAAATCGAAGACATTTGTTCCGCTGAAACAATTGTTCAATCATTTTCATATTGACTGTTTTAAGTTCAGTCTAGCACCATATGTCCCACATGTATGGCATACTTATTCCAGGCGGATCAGCCATGATATTTTAAGGGTAGTGAAAGAATAACTTGGCTCCAACCAAAGCGCCGCATGAACTGGGCACTACCCTTAAGTATCATGGATAATAATAATAATAATAATAATAATAATAATAATAATAATAATAATAATAATAATAATAATAATAATAATAATAATAATTTTCAGCAGCAGCATTTAATTATGGTCGGCTGAATGTAAACTCTTTCCCCAGCACCCTCACTCTTTACTAGATAGCCTTTAGCTGTCTTCCATTCGTACACACAATCGAGACGTGCCGCATCAGTCCTGATACGCGGAAGAGGCTGCGTATTTGGAATGCATCGCTTCTGGACTGTGGTCAATGCCTGCATGAGCAGCAGACCTAGCTTGATGTGACAGCTTCGATTTGTAATTAACTTATTCTACCCCAGACACACCACAGCAAGATAGGGATCGACCGTGATAGTTCACCCTTGAACTATCATGGTCGACCTGTGTCCTGCACTGCAATGCTGTCTTCAGAGGACAACGGCAACATGTGTGGATTTCGGTCTTGGGGTGCAATCAGTTAACCCTTTGGCGGTCGGTAGCGGGTTTTGTCGAGGTGATTCCTGCAGGAATCGCCTCAACAAACCACCTCTACAGACCGCCAAAGGGTTAAATATAATTATCATGGACATTAATTTGGCGAGCGACATGCACGTGAGGCAGTACAAAACCTGATTAACCAGTTCAGTGCCGAGACTATTTGAATACCAGCCAGCTGCAAGAAGTATAGATCCTCATGAGCCCCAGCATTGCGGGGGGCTCATGAGGATCTATGCCTCTTGCTGACACCACTTTGAGTCCATGGTCTTGGGACATCTAGGGTCTTTTGGTCTTGAATTAACGAGGCTTGCAGAAAGACTCTGTCAGCGGCCACTGAACAGGTTAAAGAAACACTTGCTTAGCTATAAACTTCAATCAGACCTGAATTTAGAAAAATTATATAAATAAATAAAAAATAAAAAAATACGTTTTGCTCTGCAGCATATTGCTGTCTCTTTATTATTTATTCTCAACCAAAATTAAAAATTAAATTAAATTGTATTTGTTAAAAAAAAAAAACACCAACAACGAAGAAAATGAGCAAACAAAATGAGCAAAATGAGCAAACAAACAAACCAGAAAAAAGCGCAATGAAATAAAACTGGCAGAAAAATAAGGCCTGTTGCGTTATCCATGTGTCACAGAAAAACAGCCGCTGCTCTTAACGGTCCACGATGCAGTGCCCCGGAAACTACCAGCCTCCAATCAGAACCAGTGTTAATCGACCACACAGTGACCATGTGCATTTCTTCAATAAACACGACTGTACATTATTCCAAACTAGATGCATAGATTTGCCATGAGCCCCTGCAAATAGGGAATGCTCATAAGGTTATTTGCCGTCATGTTTTGGCAAAAGAAAGATGTCAATTTTTTTAGATACGCGATATTTTCAGCTGTATTATGACAATGCAGTATTGTTTTTCACTAAATGAAATTACCGTCGGTTTTCACAGTAACCTTTGTAGCCCCAAGGTCTCATTTCTCAAAATTTTGGAGGTGTTGCCTAACGACTATGTACCAGTTGCAGGAGATGGACTGACCATGATAATTCAAGGGTAGTGCCGCCAAGCTAATCTGGCACTACCCTTGAATTATCATGGTCAAGCCATCTCCTGCTGTAGGGATCCGGGGCTAAAAGGGTGAGGGTTGAATAATTATGCAGTTTAGGGTGGCTGCCGTCAATCAGTGGCCTGCAAGAGGAGTTAATCCTAGATCGGGATGCGTAGAGTAAATAGTGCCCCTTGACAGAGGACACAGTAAGCAGTATACAGGGAATGTCTCGCTCGGTGACCACCGTTACTGAGGCACGCGCAGTCCTCCTGACAGTCTTTAGTTCTCTGCTAGTTATCGCAAATCTCGTCACTCAAATCTGTGTGAATTGAACGCCAAAGAGCGCAAAAGGGACATAGATACAAATTGACGTCAGCAAGAGACATAGATCCTCATGAGCCCCCGCAACTGCGGGGGCTCATGAGGATCTATGTCGCTTGCAGTTGGAGCCTGTTCACTTCATTTCGGCACGGACGGGAAGAACGAGTATGAGCACAAACAACCGGGGTTATCCATGTATGCTGAATGAATGAATGATACTTTATTTCTCAAGGATGGAAACAATAGGCGCACAGGCCTCTTTTCGTGTTTGTCCTAAGTGCCAGCGAGGTAGTGCCCGGGCCGGCTATTTGCACCCAGTGAGTTGACTTCGTGCAGCATTCTTACCTACTTCTAGAGCTGTTATTTTTGGCACTGGTAGGAGAGGGGGGTGGGGGGTGGTGCACAATACACAATACACCATATTCTGTAAGTGCAGTTCTCGTCTCTGTCGCCGCCGTGGAATGGCCTTTGTCGCATCATTCTCGGCGATTAGTGCCGAGAAAACATGAACACCACCCAACTTGCAAGAGGTATAGATCCTCATGGGCCCCCCGCAGTTGCGGGGGCTCATGAGGATCTATGCCTCTTGCTGAAACCACTTTGAATCCAAGTTCTTTGGCCATCTAAGTTGGGGGGTTTTTGGTTTGTTTGTTTTTTGGGGGAGGGGGTTTGGTGTTGACTTAACGAAGATTGCAGAAACATTCCCTGTGTCAATTGGCGCTGAAAAGATTACATCGTAATGGCTAACTAACTAACGTCTCTTTGTTGTGTACCAAGAACGGTATCCCACCGATATCCAGTGAGAAATGACAAGCGTCTTGCAGAGAGAACGGGCTAGCTGCATCCACTGACTCCCGACGACCTATATTTGGCGAGAGACGTAAATTCATTCAGCCCTGACGCACTACAGCAGGAGGTGGGTCGACCCTGATAATTCAAGGGCAGTGCCAGATTAGCTTGGCGCCTGTCGGCGCCAAGCTAATTTGGCACTACCCTTGAATTATCACGGTTGATCCATCTCCTGCAACAGGTGCATAGTCGTTAGATGACGCCTTCAACATTTGGGAAATACGTGCGCCGGGCTGAATGAGTTAAAAATCAAGAAACAACATCATGACCTAGGTCTGATTCACGGATAACCTCTGTTCAAGCCCCAGATAGTCCCTCTTTATGAAGATCCGCCATCGCTGCTGCTGCCGCCATCGCTGTTGCTGCCGCCATCGCTGTTGCTGCCGCCATCATTTCCTTTGCCTGGCTTTAGATCCCTCATGGCAGACCTATGGAATAGTTTCTTCCAATTGACGTTGTCTGATCTGTATCTGTTGCAGCTGCGAACTGGGTTGCTGCAAGAGATGGATGAAACATTCTTCAGATTCAGTATGAAAAACAGGGGCAGACTGTCACGTATCGTCAGAACAGCTGGAAAGATCATTGTAGCTTAGGACAGTACCCAGTAGAAGATCTGTACCATAGAGCTGTCCGAAGGATAGCTGTTAGCATTGTCAGTATCCTCGTCACCCACCATCTGATCAGTTTCAAATGCTACCATCAGGCAGACGTTTCAACATGCCACTTGCCAAAAAAAAAATGTTTTTAAGAAGTCTTGTATTCCAACTGCTGTCTCGATTTTGAACTCTTGTTTATAACGCCGCGATATGTGTGATCTACTTAACATTACCTCCCATCTTTTGACAGATTGCTAGTGATAGACTGCCGCAATGATAATTTTTCATGGAATGTTCTTGTAGCGTTTATTAGTGTCTTATATTGTTGTTTTATGACGAGACAAAAGGCAAATTTATGTCGTGCTTTGACTCGAACAGACAGTAAAGTTGTATTGTATTGTATTGTATTGTATTGTATTGTATTGTATTGTATTGTATTGTATTGTATTGTATTGTATTCAGATGGCTTTGCTTCAACATATGGGCATTTGTCTTGTCAAAGAATTCCTGATAGTACTAAATACTTGTTTGTACATGTATATCAGATCCAGGCCGAAATGGTGACTGCCAAGAGTGCCAAGACTGCCGACAGATTTTCCCTTTTTTTATTGTCTGTCGGGGGCTCGGGCCAGAAGATGAATGAGATACTGAGCAGTGTGTGAGTAATTTTGTTTATATATATATATATATATATATATATATATATATATATATATATATATATATATATATATATATATATATATATATATATATATATATATATATATATATTTACACCATTGTCATAATGTGGCTGAAACCGTACGCGCGCATGTGATCCCAACGAAAGAAAATTTGTTTTGAATTGAATTGAATTGAATCCCAAACAAAGAAAAAAACACGCTTAGAGAGGACAATTACACCAAATTTAAGATGTAACTGTCCTCTCTAAGCGTGCTCCTTTCTTAGATGGGATTTTCGTTATGCATGAATAGTTCAAATTGTACTGTTGTCTTCGTAAATATGACAAACACTTCAGGTAGTAGCGACGAGCTACCCGGTATGATAAACACTCTACCCTGTAACGGCAAAAGACAGAAGTCTATTTTGTGTAAAGCGGAAGTTTATTGTAATACAATGAGAATCTCGCTTTTCACAAAATAGACTTGCTGTATTTTATCGATTTAGGTCAGCACTGCGTGTGACGTCAGATTGTGACGTGTCACAACTACCTGCGTCTCAGGCAGTGCAACGTATTAGCCACCATCAGTGCAACCTTTTCGGCCAGTGTGTTTATGGCCTGATGAAACCACTCACAATAGAAGTCATAAACAGGTCAAAATTGCCGATGTTTGGATTTAAAAGCCCGGACGAACATGCGAGAACGCATGTTTGTCAAGGCTTTTAGTGTCACTGTTTTCGTCAGAAGACGCGCAGTTTTGTTTCATTATTTACTTTTGATTGACAACACAGTCATGCAGAATCACTCACTTTTTGCCTGGGATTCGGAAGACGTTCTTCTGTACGCGTGCGATGTTGGTGGTCAGGCAGAAGATGTGGGCCAAGGTCATCTTACTGATCTCATCTAGATTTTCTGCGTACACAAAAACGTGGATTCAGCCAAGTCAGCCCCGTCAATACTACATCACACAGTGGATTGACCTTGATAGTTCAAGGGTGATGCCGAAATAGCTTAGCGACTCTAGGCGCCAAGCTATTCTGGCACCACCCTTGAACTAAAATGGTCGATTAGTCTCCATAACTGTAATGTAGACTAAGGGCAAATATTAAATTAAATTCTTTGACCTCATTGTCTTGATGGAGTTTATCACTCAATCAAAGTAGGGTTACACAAATGGGGACAGAAATTTGCTTTGCTATGCGATCACAGGTGCGTATTAAAGCGATGAACGCAGGATCTTCATGAGCCCGTACATTGGGAGGGGGTTCATTTAGAGATTTACCTCTTTTCTGGTCCCATTTATATGTGTTCCTGTGACGGTAAATCTGCGATTGCTTGCGTGCTGGGTTGGGTTCCCTGTGCTTAGAGCCGTTAAGAGAGTTGAGAAGAGGGCCTAGTTAAATATCGGTATTATTCTTCTTATTATTATTATTATAGTTGTTATATTATTATTATTATTATTATTATTATTATTATTATTATTATTATTATTATTATTATTATTATTATTATTATATTTCTTACAACCCGTGGGGTGTTTTTTTGCGTATGGGTGGATGGGCTGGGGTTTTTTTAAAACGCACACCAAACTCACTTTGCTTGAAGGCAGGGTTGATGTCAAAGAAGAACCTGTCCCCCACACGCAGCCTGCGGAACTGCTCGCCTATCAGCCGGCTGAACGTCTCCCCAGCCAGACCTCCGTCATGCAGCGGCTCAGACATGCCGGCAGGGAACAGATCCATGTCGTCCACGTGACTAGACACAGACATTTCATTGGGTCAGTGTAATTTCATTCGACCAATCAGAGGCATTTTATTTGTGATATTCGTGTCACGTGCCCGGCTGCAGGCATTTCATTGGTTTTGTTTATGTGTGTCTGATTGATGACACCTTACCTTCAAAGGCTAAGAATAGTTTCCACATTTGTTTTGAAATTTTCCAATGCGCAAAAGGCCATCGGGCCGCCGTCGCCTCGTGGCCTTTTGCGCATTGGGTTAACA
This sequence comes from Semisulcospira habei, assembly GCA_036245525.1. Lineage (NCBI taxonomy): Eukaryota > Metazoa > Mollusca > Gastropoda > Semisulcospiridae > Semisulcospira > Semisulcospira habei. The sequence continues at coordinate 251,464,986 of BTPG01000001.1, forward strand.
TTTCAGTTTTAATTGCTTACTCGTATACGGAGTTTAGCCTTGCGCCATTAACCCCTAAAGCGCTGTCGGCGAAGGACTTGACGCGTGGTAGCCCCAGAACCGCGCGCACGTCGTTGTAGGAAGGAATGCCGTGGTCGCGACCGCGCTGAATGTTGATCGACACCAAGTCAAAGCCCTGCCTGGCCCCCTCCTGGTTCTCAAACAGGTGGCCTGTTACCTGTCAGAGAAACATGCCATAGTCAGCATTGTTACCTGTCAGATAAACATTTCATGCCATAGTCCGCATTGTTACCTGTCAGATAAACATTCCATGCCATAGTCAGCATTGTTACCTGTCAGATAAACATTCCATGCCATAGTCAGCATTGTTACCTGTCAGTTAAACATTCCATGCCATAGTCAGCATTGTCACCCGTCAGATAAACATTCCATGCCATAGTCAGCATTGTTACCCGGCAGATAAAAATTCCATGCCATACTCAGCATTGTTACCCGGCAAATAAACATTCCATGCCATAGTCAGAATTGATACCTGTCAGATAAACATTCCATGCCATAGACAGCATTGTTACCCGTCAGATAAACATTCCATGCCATAGTCAGCATTGTTACCTGTCAAATACACATTCCATGCCATAGTCAGCATTGTTACCTGTCAGTTAAACATTCCATGCCATAGTCAGCATTGTTACCTGTCAGATAAACATTCCATACTTTTTACCTGTCGAATAAGTGCACATAAATAACCTTCAAGGCATGTCTGGCTAATATTTCAAACTTTATTCTTTCCAGTTGTAGTCAAATTCATTCGTACGGCGTAAAATTATTTTTATTTAAAACCCCATACACATCCATCTTTCTTTCCGCAGACTCAAATGAGGGACACAACAGGCGAAATCTCTTTCACATTTTTGCCACATAATTATGAGCATCGACAAGAACTCATAGCATCGGTGTTCAGTGACTCGTCGTTCGTGAAAATTGGTGAATCTGAAATGCTATGTTGTTGTTGTTGTGTTTGTTTGTTTTGTTTTTGTGCTGGTACACAACTCGATCGCATCGGTGAACACATTCTACCCGAGGACCGAAATCCCAGCATTTTGAAGTTACCCTCTGAAGGGCTGTATTACAATTCTAGAGACAGATCGAGCATGATAGTTCAAGGGTGGTGCCAGAATAGCTTGGCGCCTATGGGCGCCAAGCTATTTTGGCATCATCCTTGAACTATCATGGTCGACCTGTGTCCTGCACTGCAATGCAGTCTTCAGAGGACAGCGGCGAAATCTGGGGATTTGGGTCTTGGGGTTACAGTGAGTTAAGTCCTTACTTGATACCGGGTGTGTGTTGCTAACTGGTCTGCTGCACCTAGCTGACGATAGTTTATATGTCTTTCCTGTTAACCCCTTTAACTACACGGCCGCATTTCGCGAATTTTGGAGGTGTCGCCCAACGGCTATGCACCACTCATGCAGTAGACGGACTGACCGTGACAATTCAAGGTAAGTGCCTGAAGGCGCCAAGCTAATCTGGCACTAGCCTTGAATTATCATGGTCAAAATAATCTCCTGCTATAGGGCGCTGGGGCTAAATGGGTTAATGGATTTTTCATATCTAATGCCCTGTGATATTGTGTGATTGTAATGTTCTACCTTTTTGGTAAACATGTGTTAAAAAATTAGTATGCAGGTTCAGCGTCCCTAGCATTTCTGAAGTTTATTTTTACACATTAGACTGACTGGCGACATGATTTTTTTCCACATGCAGCGCAGACACGATGACGCCCTGAGGAAGATTTGTTGAAAATGTTAAGCGATATACAGCCCTGCCGTAGTTGCTGTTTTACAACCCATTACGCACCGAGGACGAAATTATCAAAGTCCGAAGATGCCCCATGTGGTCTACGTCACAGTTCTGGAGACAGTTCGACCATGATATTTCAAGGGAGGCGCCAAGCTATTCTGACATCACCCTTGAAATATCACGGTCGATCGAATCCTGTCGTAGTGTGTCAATGCTTTATGTGTTAAGGTAAGAGCCAATATTTCCATTGTGGACAAAAAGGGGCATTTCATTGTACAACGGATAGATATACTGACATTTGCCAAATAATCCTAGAGCCCAAAACCAAAGGAAAGTTTCTTTCCACGATGTGAAAGTAGTCTCATGCATAATACCTCTTCCACGATGAAGTTGTCTGAAGGCTGCGATCTGTCCTGAGGATCAATGGCGGTCAGAATGCCCTCTGCCAGCGAGTCGAGGTGCTCGCGGGCCTCGAAAGGATGGAAGAAAAGCTCCCTCAGGGCCACGCGGCGAGTGGAAGTCAGTGGGAAGGTTTTGGGAATTAGAGTGTGGCCGATTCTGAATAGAACAGACTTAAAGAGGTAACGCAATCGAGACGAACGGCGCCCGGATACGCGGCTTCAACCGGCATATCCGGATGCCTTTCGTCTTGAATAAGTTAACGGATGCTATTCCTACGTCATAATCAAGTCAACTACTGCTGGTGGCGCTCCTGTGTTGGCATGAGTCATCGTAGCAGTCTTACTGTTAATACAGAGGATACGCTAGCAGCGCACTACTCCCAACAACCAGAGCAAAGTCACGTCACGGCGGATAACCAGTGTGATAACCAGTGTGTGCCATAATCATAGACCACACTCCAGACATCTCCGGGCTCATAAGGAACTATGCCTGTTGGAGATGTTTAAAGTCTTGTCTATGCTTAAGTGCTTAAATGTTGTCTGTGCTTGGCGATGTTTGAGTGTTGTCTATACATGGAGATGTTTAGAGTGTTGTCTATACATGGAGATGTTTGGAGTGTTGTCTATGCTTGGCGATGTTTGAGTGTTGTCTATACTTGGAGATGTTTAGAGTGTTGTCTATGCTTGGAGATGTTTGGAGTGTTGTCTATATATGGCGATGTTTCGAGTGTTGCCTATACATGGAGATGTTTAGAGTGTTGTCTATGCTTGGAGATGTTTAGAATGTTGTCTATACTTGGAGATGTTTAGAGTGTTGTCTATGCTTGGAGATGTTTGGAGTGTTGTCTATGCTTGGAGATGTTTGAGTGTTGTCTATACATGGAGATGTTTGGAGTGTTGTCTATACATGGAGATGTTTAGAGTGTTGTCTATACATGGAGATGTTTGGAGTGTTCTCTATGCTTGGAGATGTTTAGAGTGTTGTCTATACTTCGAGATGTTTGGGGCCACGAGATGGCTTTAGTCGCCTGCTCGGCGTTAAGCAAAAAAAACTAACTAACTAATTGGCGATGTTTGGAGTGTTGTCGTCTATACATGGAGATGTTTGGAGTGTTGTCTATACTTGGAGATGTTTGAGTGTTGTCTATACTTAGCGTGCAATCGGGCTATCCGCAGTGACGTGGTTCTCGTTGTGTGTCTTTCGGCGTAATGTAACCTCTGTTTGCTTTTACCAGATGAGTACCTCAAACTGTGGTTGTCAGACAACTCCGGTGGCAACGCTATACCACATCTCTGCAGCTATCGGTGCGAGACGCCTTGAATGAGTCAATTTCTGTGTATGACATTCATTGTATTCAAGTCTTTGATTTTGAACCTTATGTCTCAAGGCCGTACGGTCTAATATCACAGACCTGCACGCATGAATAGTTTAAAATCTGTACAGCCTGTATTAGGAATTCTTATTAACTCTTTCAAGACGTACGGCATTCGGATACGCGGCTTAAGCCGCGTATCCGGATGCCGCTCGACTCGAATGAGTTAACCTTTGTCTGTGTAACAGAAAATGTCCATTGAAGCGAGAACCTCACCTGAAGGCCGCCGTGGAGAACTCGGTCACAATGCGAGGGTCCATTCGTATGTCGTAGGTTGTGGCTGTGTCAAGGTCAAGGCCGAACTCACGGCGAATGTTTGGGCCCAGGAGAATTGGCAGCCAGTCGCAGTACGCGATCTGTTGTTGCACGGCGTCGACGACTGCACGCGCCAGTCTGATTGGCCGAGAATAATAATTAATCGCATGCACGAACAAAAGGTCAAGGCGCAAAGCAATGTGTTTTTAGAAAAGTGCACTGAAACCTCCAAACTGAAAGGGACGGTGAGAGTCCTGTGCTTTTTGCATGGTATTTGTCCTCTGCCGGCAGCCGTTTGGTCCTGTAAAGGAAGATGACAGAAGATCAAACCGTTTACGTTTTTATCCGGCGTTGATTGCGTCCCCTTTGACACCATCTCCTAGACATCAACTGTAAACTGGTGCTGAACTTTACAACTGCGGCGTTTACACACGTGGTGTGGTGTGGTATGGTATGGTATGGTACGGTGTCTCCAAGGTGCACATATTCATCTAATTAACTCATTCTACCCCAGACACCCCACAGACCACAGCAAGATAAGGATCGACCATGATAGTTCAAGGGTGATGCCAGAATAGCTTGGCGCCTATGGGCGCCAAGCTATTCTGGCATCACCCTTGAACTATCATGGTCGATCTGTGTCCTGCACCGCAATGCAGTCTTCAGAGGACAAAGGCAAAATGTGGGGATTTCGGTGTTGGGGTAGAATGAGTTAAAGATGCTCAAGGTGCCGACCAAACTTCAAACATCCCCTACCGCCAAAATAACATTGACACAAAGTGGTTTCAGCCAGAGACACAGCTCCTGATGGACCGCCGCATTGGCTGGGGCTTGTGAGGGTCTATGCCTCTTGCGGCTGGGTGGTGTTCAGTTTTTCTCGGCAGTGAAGGAGTTAATATGAATTACCTGAAAACCACGTCGTCATTGGCTGAGGGCGCGAAGTCCTTGATCTCGTTGGCCACCAGGTTGTGGTAACGCACGAACATCACGTGGGTCAGCGTCAGAGCCGGGTGCTCATTGACCCGTTCATCGCCTGCAATATCGAACAAATATGTTTTAGCGTGGAGTGCGTGTGCAAGCTAATAACCCGGTGCGCAAAAGGCCATCAGGCCGACGTCGGCCGCTGTTGGTCCGCGCACGATCGTGCGCGGGCCAACAGCGGCCAACGTTGGTCCGATGGCCTTTTGCGCATTTGGAATGCAGCACATAGCGCAACTATCATTGACTATGTATAACAAACTGAGACAAGGGTACCTGTGCAGTCAGTAGGAATGGAGCTTGTTGATTTTAGAGAAGTGATTATATTGTGTTTTATTTGGTGGTGAACATGGACATACTGGGATTGTTGTTACTGAGTGTTTACCCACTAATTATTTTACTACGGTAGACTTTAATTATGCAGCTTGTGTAATAATGTGTAGTAATGTACTGAGACGTTTGTATAATAAGTAGTGAGGGTTAGGACTAGGTTGAAACACGCGTATGTTATGTATGCATGTGTAGAGGTGGGTGTGAATGTATAAGTGCCGCTCAGTTCAGTCCATAAAAGATGTTTGTGTGAGATGTGTAAGAGTTATGTGTAAAGATTTTGTAGTGTTTACTTTATATCCATTTGGAATTTGTAGCTGTGCAAGTGCAGGGAGATAATGTTCATAATTATGTTATAATGTTTTTATGTCTTGTTTGTACTATTTGTTATAAATGTACCACAACCGAATTTCTCTTTTCGAGATAATAAAGTACTCTTATTCTTATTCTTATTCTTATTCTTACTCGTGTATGCTTTCACAATCGTTTTGGCGTGCCGAAATGTGCTTTCACAATCGTTTTGGTGTGGTCGAAATGTGCTTTCACAATCGTTTTGGTGTGGTCGAAATGTGCTTTTACACTCGTTTTGGCGTGCCGAAATGTGCTTTCACAATCGTTTTGGTGTGGTCGAAATGTGCTTTCACACTCGTTTTGGCGTGCCGAAATGTGCTTTCACAATCGTTTTGGCGTGCCGAAATGTGCTTTCACAATCGTTTTGGGGTGCCAAAATGTGCTTTCACAATCGTTTTGGCATGCCGAAATGTGCTTTCACAATCGTTTTGGCATGCCGAAATGTGCTTTCACAATCGTTTTGGTGTGGTCGAAATGTGCTTTCACAATCGTTTTGGTGTGGTCGAAATGTGCTTTCACACTCGTTTTGGCGTGCCGAAATGTGCTTTCACAATCGTTTTGGCGTGCCGAAATGTGCTTTCACAATCGTTTTGGCGTGCCGAAATGTGCTTTCACAATCGTTTTGGCGTGCCGAAATGTGCTTTCACAATCGTTTTGGCGTGCCGAAATGTGCGAGGGCCCATGCGTTAACCCTTTGGTTGTCGGTAGAGACAAAAACCGCTACCGACAGTCAAAATGTTAAGCACAAGAGTGCGCAGGCTGAATCTGGCCAATGCACGCCTCCAGCGTCTCTGGTCTTAAAGCTTGTGTTGTACTAGATCTGGGATTTTCCGCTACATGTTGCTCTGGAGCCGTTAGGTCCAGAATCAGACACCTGCACAACTAATACTTTTGAGAGGGGAGATATGGGAACTGCTGTCCGAGTTTACTGTGACTTCCTATTGAGAGCTGAAGTAACTGAAATGATCAGGAAATTGAAAAAGTGAAAACAAATCACGGGTCACGAAAACAAAAATAACGCAGTTAACGCGTCACGATTTTGAACCCCCTCCCCTCTCTCTCTCTCTCTCTCTCTCTCTCTCTCTCTCTCTCTCTCTCTCTCTCTCTCTCTCTCTCTCTCTCTCTCTCTCTCTCTCTCTCTCTCTCTCTCTCTCTCTTTCTTAAGATGTTAAATAAACATGCGCCCCTGCGGAGGAGACGCGTCAAACACGCATCACTCCCGCCGTGGCTTACTCAAGACATCATTCAGGCCATGAGGGTGAGAGATGATCTGAGACAGCAGAAGTGCTTCACTGAATTTAAGCGTGAGCGCAATCGCGTAAAATCTCTTGTGCGACAGGCTAAAAAATCTTTCATTGATCGTTTGATTAAACAAGACAAAGACATGTCCACGCTCTGGCGCGCTATGGCCGTAGTGACTGGAGGCAAGTGTAATAAATCTCCTTTAATCCCTTCTGATCTGACTGCAGACATGTTTAACGACCATTTCCTCTCAGTTGCCGAGTCTCTTGTCCCTTCAGAAGCAAGTTTTCAGCCCTACTCTTGCTCAGACAGACTAGTTGACTTTTGTAGAACGCGAACTGCAAGATCTGATCCTTTCGTGATTCCACCACTGGCAGTGCACGAAGTCGGTAGGACAATTAGTTCAATGAAGAATAAGAAATCGTCCGGGCCAAATGAAATCAGCCCCAAAATACTTAAATTAGCTATTCCTTATGTTATTGAAACAATAACCTTTATTTATAACTTGTGCATTCAAACAAATATTTTCCCAAAGGAACTTAAAAAAGCCAAGGTTATACCCCTCCCGAAAACAAGAGTTATGACTGATGTTAATAACTATCGCCCCATATCACTATTGTCCATCCTTAGTAAACCACTTGAACGGCATATCCATAAACATCTTTTGGAATATTTAGAAAATCATACATTAATCCACCCCCTTCAGTCGGGATTCAGACCAAAGCACAGCTGTCACACGGCCCTAGCACGTCTAACTGATGTGTGGCTACGCTCAATAAATCAGGGCGAATTTACCGGCGCTGTATTTATTGTGTGGACCATAAACTTCTACTTTCCAAGCTAAATGTGTACTTCGGTAGTTCGTTTGGCAATAAATGCATTTCTTCCTCAATTAACTACAGCCAGAAATCTCTTTACCACCATGGCACAACTCCACTTTTTGCCTCATATCTTAGCGACAGACAGCAGCGCGTCATGGTCAATGGATCATACTCCTCAAGCGGATTAGTAACACGGGGAGTTCCCCAGGGTTCAGTCCTAGGGCCTCTTCTGTTTTGCCTCTTTATAAATGACCTGCCGCTACATTTGACTAGCGACAAAATTTAATGTGATTTATTCGCTGATGACGCCACAATTCACACCCCGGACAAGAGTATTGATTCTTTAAATGGCCGTTTGCAGCAGGGTTTGAGCGAAATTTCCACTTGGTGCGCAAACAATGAAATGATTTTAAATCCTTCCATTCCAAAACGGAATGCATGACGATAGCAACCCGTCAGAAGCACCAGCTCAAGCCACTTACACTCAGCCTGACTATCGATAATGACATCGTTAATCAGGTCACGGAACACCGATTACTTGGTGTAATTGTTGATGACCAGATGAAGTGGCAATCACACATAAATGCTGTATGTAAAACTGTTGCTATAAATGTTTTTATGCTTTCAAAGTTGAAGTACTTTATCGATGTTGATGCTCGCAAGTTATTTTACAATGCACATGTCAAATCCCACATCGATTATGCGTCCACGATATGGGATGGCAGCGGTGACATACACTTGAAGAGGCTTAACTCCCTGCATCGGAGAGCAGCGAAACATATCCTGCCTGATTCAGCCCTAACAACTGATGAAAGACTTGAAAAACTGAAAATGCTACCTCTTAGCAAGCATCACCTCTTAAACAAGGGTGTGGTTATGTATAAAATCTGGAATGAGATTCACCCAGAATATCTTTGTAAGCTCTTTACCAAGGCAAGTTCAGGTTATTCTACTTCAAGACGAAACTTTATTACACCTCGCCCCAGGATAGATCTCTTTAAAACCAGTGTATCTTTCTCAGGCGCATCTTTCTGGAACACACTGCCAACATGTATAACACACGCTAGCTCCCTCTCCTCTTTCAAGGAATGCCTCCTCAAGTACTTGTCTGCTGATACATAATCTACCACAAGTATTCGTATCAAACATGTGCTTATCGTATAATCAGTGCATGCTGCCGTATGGTTTGTGCATACTAATAATAATCGCCTAATTACATAATTCAACTTTCTATTATAATTCAAATAATTTTTGCTGTCTGAAGTGAATTTTCACTATGATCCAAATGATTTGCTTCGTATATAGGTCAAGTTATCATTAGCGCGTGTTTGTGTGTGCGCGCGAGCGTGTATGTGTCAGTGTGGGCGCGTTGCGTGTACTTTCTATTTTTCGTTTGTTTTTTGTATGACGGAATGAATGAATGAATTTTGTTTAATGTCTCTTCATGTTTAATGTTTCCTAATTTTTCTTTGTGTAATTTGGTACTATTAGTATTACAATTATTATCCTGTGTTTGTAGAGTAGCAACGGCAAGTATGAAAAATGGCACACGTGCTAATTACTTTATCCGTTGAGAAATAAAGTTTCATTTCATTTCATTTCAATAAAGTTTCATTTCATTTCATTTCATTTCTCTCTCTCTCTCTCTCTCTCTCTCTCTCTCTCTCTCTCTCTCTCTCTCTCTCTCTCTCTCTCTCTCTCTCTCTCTCTCTCTCTCTCTCTCTCTCTCGATGTATATTTATATGTGTAGAGTAGCAGGACAGTTTATAAGAGAGGTATTCGCATGCCTAATACTTTATCCTGAATAAAAACGTTTCATCATCATCATCATCATCATCTCTCTCTCTCTCTCTCTCTCTCTCTCTCTCTCTCTCTCTCTCTCTCTCTCTCTCTCTCTCTCTCTCTCTCTTCCCCCCACCCCCCACCCCCTCACCCCCCTCCCCGCCCCCTCTCCCTCAACCACAACCAACACACACACACACACACACACACACACACACACACACACACACACACACACACACACACATACACACACACACACACACACACACACACACACACACACACACACACACACACACACATGCACATCTCGCCCTCCCTTCCTAACCACCGCCACCAATTTTTGTCAAAGTTCTTCTTTATTGTTCCACTGACCCGCGAGAAAGCAGATGTCGTTGCTGTTTCTCTTGACACAGTCGTCCAGTCCGTTGTCAGGGGGGAAATTGTCCGGCGTGGTTCTCAGCAGGTGACCTGCAAGTAGGCAATAAATAGGAGTTATTCTTCATTTAGATTTGAATCAGGTTAAACCTTTGGATGTGAAGAAGATGAAGAAGACAATTGGAAAGAGATCCTAAATACCGACCGCCTCGTCTTTGCTTAACAAAGACAAAGTGATCTGTAAGTCTCTTGCTAATTCTTCGTCTTCTTCTTATCGTTCTTAAAATGAACTGTTCAACCACCCAATGTCCATCGACCCAAAATCAAACAAAAACAAAAATTCCATTAAAAAATATTTTGAGCAAAGGGAAGCAAATCATGTCGTGTCGAATCTGCAAATCTGTAAAGTCGTTCAGGGAATTTTGTGAGGCCTTAACAAATGACAAATTAATGTGCTGTCGTTCAAAGGGAAGCAAATGCTGTATAGTGTAAAAGTTTGACGATCAGTAAACGCGGAACATATTAATTTCTTTAACCGGTGCAAAGGGAAGTAATTGCCGAATTATTATGCCGAATGTAACTGAAAATGTCAGTCCCTGTGGGCTCCGTTCGTAGGAGGCGCGAAGTCATTCCGCTAGAAAATTATAATGTTATATGAAGTGTGAAACAACTTCTGCTGTAGAATTGTCAGATTCATCTCTGTATGTTACGTTTAATAGACTATCAAAAGTTTATGAAGGAGTTTAACTCAATCCCGTACCGGTATACAGATTCACTCCCCAGATTGACTCACGAGTCACTCTCCAAATGCGCTAAAGGCCATCGGGCCGGCGTAGGCCGCCCTTGGCCCGCGCACAGGCGTGCGCGGGCCAAAGTCGGCCTACGTCGACCCGATGGTTTTTAGCGCATTTGGCTGGCAGTACAACTCAAGTACATTTTACAATCATTCTATCCTGATATGTTCATTTTTTTAGAAGAGCAATATTTTTCGTTGTACACGTTGACAATCTCGCTTTTCTGACATATAGACGTACTCGCTTTTGTCAGATCTTAGCATTTAGCCTGTTGTTATATTCTAAACAAAACATAGTCTCGGAGACGCCTTACACAATCCAATACCGTAGTACAAAGGGAAGAAACTGCTGCGTGACTTACGGTTAGTTGGGTCCCTTAGACTCTCCAAGCGTTCTTCGTCACTGCCGTACACTGTAGATGAGTCCAGGAAGGCCGTTACGGAGTTGCGGTTCTCACGAGGGGCTGGAAGCATGTGAACGAACGAACGAATGAACGGGCATACGGGTGAAGTCAGAGAGGAAACAAATTAATAATTCAATGAATAACTAACCCATTGCGCAAAAGGCCATCGGGACTACGTCGGCCGCCGTTGGCCCGCGCACAGCCGTGCACAGACACACAAACACAGCCGTGCGCGGGCCAACGGCGGCCGACGTCTTCCCGATGGCCTATGCGCATTGGGTAACTTGCCAACCAACCAGTCAGCCAGCCAACCAGCCAACCAATCAAACAATAAATCAATTACCAGGGTTGATAGTCATTACTTTTTTTCTTTAATGAAATAACCTTTCTTTAATTCTGGTAAAAGGTTAAAGAAATAAATTTTCTTTACTTTTTTTGAAAATTAAAGAAATAAATTGTCTTTAATTTTTTTTTAATGAAATAAATTTGCGTTAAATACATGAATGATCATTTATTGCTCAGCTCAGACAAAAAAAAGTGGCATGTAGTTGAAAAGTGACACGCCACCAGATTTCCTTCTCTACCCACTATCTAAAACACTATCTGGCCAGATACATGCAGTAGTTATGAGAAGGGGGAAGAAAGAAAAAAAAAAACTCGGAAAACAGCACAGCGCAAGAAAAAGTCATGCGGCTAAAAATGGAACAATTCAGGCTTGTTTGATCTTATTTCGCGCTGCTGACAAATGCACTCATCTGCAACTGCGGGGGCTCATGAGGATCTATGCCTCTTGCTGGGATAATCTGCGCTCATGTTTCGCTCAAGCAAAGTGGATTTCTTAAGTTTTTCACCTGTCCAATCGTTGCTGTACCATCTGACTTTTTACTCCTGAAACGAAAACCACCAAACTGAAAGAGGCATAGATCCTCATGAGCCCCCGCAACTGCGGGGGCTTGTGAGGATCAATGCCTCTTGAATGGGATAATCTACGCTCGTGATTTTCTCAAGCAAAGGGGCTCCGTTAAGATTTTCAACTGTCCAATCTTTGCTGTACGAGTGCCATCTGCCTTCTCACTCCTGAAACGAAAACCACCCAACTGAAAGAGGCATAGATCCTCATGAGCCCCCGCAACTGCAGGGGGCTCGTGAGGATCTATGCCTCTTCCTGGGATAATCTACGCTCATGATTTTCTCAAGCAAAGGGGATCCGTTAAGTTTTTCACCCAGAGGCATAGATCCTCCAAACCGCCTCAAACCGGCTGCAACTGGGTCAAACCGGCTTTGCGCATAGGCAGCTGTTTGAAGTAACGAAATTTTTAACGAAAAAAATCGATAATCGTTACTTTTAATTTTTAATTCGTTGAATTTTCTTTAACTTTTTAAAAACATTAACGCGTTAAATTTTCTTTAACCAAAAATTTAATTTGTTAAATCGTTAAATCGTTATATCGTTAAATCTTCCAACCCTGTCAATTACCCTTTATGTGTCAAACTGTTCGCGTTTCCTCATTTGTCAAAAGTGTGTTTGTGAGTTTACAAAGTAAAGTAGGTAAAAGCACTGTCAAGGGAGAGAAGTGTGCATGATCGACCAGTGATCATAGATCTACTGTGGTCAAAGCACCAAAAAAAAAAAGAGATAGGAAAGAGGGGGTGCGCTAAGAAAGTGACTGGAAACAATGCATATGGAAGCCCAAGCCCCCCTCCCCTCTCCTGAAGGGGGGCGTATCACATATCCCACTGGTCCAGCCCCTTGGTGCATGGAAATTTAAATCTAGGTCCCCCAAGGGACCTAGATTTAAATTTGTGTTGTGAGTTTGTTGAAGTACGCCTTCCGGACGAAGGCAGCCTCCAAGAACTTGGTGCTGGGTACACCCTCTACTGGTCAGGCAGGCCTGCATCAGAAAGACGGCTCTCAGGCGTGGGTTTCATGGTCAAGACATCCATTGCGACTAAGCTGGAAAACCTACCAACGGGCCACTCAGACCGCATCATGTCCATGCGCCTCCCACTGAGACACCAGCAACACGTCACCCTTCTCAGTGTGTACTCCCCAACCCTCCTGGCAGAGCCTGCTGAAAAGGACAAATTTTACACTGACCTGCGCAGCCTCCTACAGAGTACCCCTGCAGACGACAAAGTCATCATCCTTGGCGACTTCAACGCCAGAGTGGGCCAGGACTCTGAAGCCTGGAAAGGAGTCCTCGGCAAGCATGGCGTGGGGAACTGCAATGACAATGGCCGCCTACTGTTGGAGTTCTGTGCGGAGCAGCAACTGGTCATCACTAACACTACTTTTCAGCAAAAGGACAGTCGAAAGACCACCTGGATGCATCCTCGCTCCAAACACTGGCACCTTATCGACTATGTCCTAGTGCGTCAGAGGGACCGCAGTGACGTCCTCCTCACCAGAGTGATGCCCAGCGCAGAGTGCCACACTGACCACCGCCTTGTCCGCTGCAAACTCAGGCTCCACTTCAGGCCAAAACCCAAGAAATGGGGGCCCCCCAAGAAAAAGCTTGATGTTGCCAGCCTTCAGCGTGACGATGTGAAAGCTGCCTTTCAGACAGATTTACAGCGCAGGCTCAAAGACACAGCGGACCCAGTAGACTCCTCCCCTGAAACACTTTGGGAACAACTGAAAACTGCTATTACAAAATCCTCTGCAGAAGTCTTGGGTTTCGCCAGAAAGAAGAACAAAGACTGGTTTGACGAAAACGATGTAGAGATCCAGGAACACCTAGCAAAAAAAAGAGCCGCCCATCAGGCCCACCTAGCCCAGCCTTCCTGCCCTGTGAAGAAGTCTGCCTTCCGCCTCGTCTGCAGCAGTCTCCAGCGCAAGCTCAGAGATCTCCAGAATGAGTGGTGGACCAGACTTGCACAGAGGACCCAGCTTTGTGCTGACAATGGTGACTACAGGGGCTTCTACGAAGCACTGAAAGCAGTGTATGGCCCCAGGCACCTGGTACAAAGTCCCCTGCGAAGCGCGAATGGCCAGGCACTCCTCACAGATAATACCTCCATCTTGAACCGCTGGTCGGAATACTTTCAGAGCCTCTTCAGCGCTGAGCGCACTGTTCAAGAAGCAGTCGTCCTACAAATCCCACACCTCCCAGTAAAGGTTGAATTGGACGAACCGCCCACCGCTGAAGAGACCCTCACAGCCATCCACCAGCTCAAGAGTGGCAAAGCAGCAGGCATTGATGGAATACCGCCAGAGATCTGGAAACATGGAGGCACAGCACTGCACAACAAGCTCCATGACCTCTTTCTCTGCTGCTGGGAGGAAGGAACACTACCAAAAGATCTCCGTGATGCAGTCGTTATCACCCTGTACAAGAACAAAGGCGAGAAGTCTGACTGTTCCAACTATCGGGGAATTACCCTGCTGTCCATTGCTGGGAAAATCCTTGCAAGGCTGCTCCTGAATCGGCTGGTACCTGCCATCGCTGAAGACCAACTCCCAGAGGGCCAGTGTGGCTTCAGAGCAAACAGGAGCACCACCGATATGGTCTTTGTGCTGAGACAGCTACAGGAGAAGTGCCGCGAGCAGAACAAAGGGCTGTACGTAACATTTGTCGACCTAACAAAAGCGTTCGACACTGTGAGCAGGCAAGGCATGTGGCAGATCCTGGAGCGACTTGGCTGTCCCCCAAAGTTCCTCAACATGATTGTCCAGCTACACGAGGACCAGCAAGGCCAGGTCAGACTCAACATTGACCTCTCAGAACCATTCCCTATTCTCAACGGCGTAAAGCAGGGCTGCGTGCTGGCACCGACCCTCTTCACCATCTTTTTTAGCATGATGTTGAAGCAGGCCACAGTGGACCTTGATGATGACGATGCAGTGTACATCAGGTATCGTCTCGATGGCAGCCTGTTCAACCTCAGACGACTGCAGGCCCACACGAAAACCCTAGACCAACTGATTCGTGAGCTGCTTTTTGCTGATGATGCTGCCCTCGTTGCACACACAGAGAGAGCCCTGCAGCGCATCACGTCTTGCTTCGCAGATGCTGCCCAGCTCTTTGGACTCGAGGTCAGTCTGAAAAAGACAGAGGTCCTCCATCAGCCGGCACCCAAGACAGTGTATCGCCCTCCTCACATCACCATTGGCGAGTCTGATCTAAAGTCAGTGCACCAGTTTACTTACCTTGGCTGCATTATCACGTCGGACGCCAAGCTGGACAAGGAGCTTGACAGCAGGCTGGCAAAAGCGAACAGCGCTTTCGGGCGACTTTTCAAGCGGGTGTGGCACAATCAACAGCTGAAAACAGGCACCAAGATCAGCGTGTACAGAGCTGTGGTCCTCACCACCCTGCTGTATGGTTCCGAGTCCTGGGCCCTCTACCGCAGCCAACTACGACTCCTCGAACGCTTCCACCAGCGCTGCCTGCGTACCATCCTGGGCATTCACTGGAGTGACTATGTCACCAACGTCGAGGTCCTTGAACAGGCTGAAACTGTGAGCATCGAGGCTTTGCTGCTGCGGACACAGCTCCGCTGGGCGGGGCATGTCTCCAGGATGGAGGATCATCGCCTACCAAAGATCACCCTGTTCGGCGAGCTTGCTACTGGACACCGTGACAGAGGGGCACCAAAGAAGAGATACAAAGACTGTCTCAAGAAGTCACTTAGTGCCTGCCAAATCGACCACCACCAGTGGTCTTCGCTTGCTGCGGACCGTGACACCTGGCGCTCCACCATTTACAAGGCAGCTGTCTCCTTTGAGGACTCTCACAGAGCTAGCCTAAAGGACAAGCGGCTCAGGAGAATAAACAGAGATGCCGCAGCTCAGAACCCCGGCCATACCTTCCCCTGCAGCCACTGCGGTCGAACCTGCCTGTCTCGGATTGGCCTCCGCAGCCACGAACAAGCCTGCAGACGTCGTGGGCAACTCCTATAAAATCTTCGTTCGCGAAGTCAAGCCAAGAGAGCAACGGCAAGTACGAGAAATGGCCTATGTCCTAATTACTTCATCCTATGGTAAATACAGTTTTCGTTTCATTTCATAACAGTTGAACCTGTCTTAGCAAAGCGTGTGTCTAAGTCGAAGGGTACCGAAACTGCAGATCTCGTTGTCGTCATTGTAAAACTTCTTTAAAACGAATAATCAATGATAAAATATGTTTATTAGACTGACTTGCCTGCCTAGCAGCATAACGCTTTAGCGTAATGAGTAGTGTTTGATTGTAACAAACGCCAGAGTCGCGGTACTGTAACAAACGCCAGAGTCGCGGTACTGTTCTGACTCAGTGTTGCCAACAATGTAACAAAAGTGGCGGGAACGTCCCTTTGCCTTCCGGCAGCGTATGGGAGCCCGCTTTAATCAGAACATTGTGATGTCATTAGTTCAATTAATATTGTGACTTAATTAAGATGCTCTGAACGTGGTTTCCACACTTAAAAACGTGTTGTATGTTTATAGCACAATTGTGGTGATTAGTTTGACTGTAGCATGAAGCGCAGGGTTTATGTTTCTAACACACACACACACACACACACACACACCCCTCACACACACACACACACACACACACACACACACACACACACACACACACACACACACACACACACACACACCTTACCCAATGCGCAAAAGGCGTCGGGCCTACGTCGGCCGCCGTTGGCCCGCGCACGGCCGTGCGCGGGCCAACTACGGCCGATGTCGGCCCCATGGCCTTTTGCGCATTGGGTACATAGTTTAGTACGGTCACTAGCGGTTATGCAGCCACCGGCACTGTAAAGAGTGTGTAAACAGTGTGTGTAATTGTACTGTAAACAATGTATGTGATTGTACTGTAAATAGTGTGTGTGTGATTGTTCTGTAAACAGTGTGTGTGATTTATTGTAAACAGTGTGTGCGATTGTACTGTAAACAGTGTGTGCGATTGTACTATAAACAGTGTGTGTGATTGTACTGTAAACAGTGTGTGTGATTGTACTGTAAACAGTGTGTGATTGTACTGTAAACAGTGTGTGCGATTGTACTGTAAACAGTGTGTGTGATTGTACTGTAAACAGTGTGTGCGATTGTACTGTAAACAGTGTGTGCGATTGTATTGTAAACCGTGTGTGTGATTGTACTGTAACAGTGTGTGTGATTGTACTGTAAACAGTGTGTGTGATTGTACTGTAAACAGTGTGTGTGATTGTACTGTAAACAGTGTGTGTGATTGTACTGTAAACAGTGTGTGCGATGGTACTGTAAACAGTGTGTGCAATTGTACTGTAAACAGTGTGTGTGTGATTGTACTGTAAACAGTGTGTGTGATTGTACTGTAAACAGTACCGGTGGCTGCAGTCACAAGGGGTTTAACACGTTCAGCCCCGACGCACTGCAGCAGGAGATGGATCGACTATGATTATTCAAAGGTAGTGTCCGATTAGCTTGGCGATTGACGGCGCCAAGCTTATCTGGCACAACCCGTGAATAATTATGGTCGGTCAATCTCCTGCAACTCAAGTCGTTAGGTGACACCTCCAACATTTTGGAAATGCGGCCGCGGGGGTTAAATAGGGTTAAAAGTATAGGTGTAGTTACACACAGATTACAGGTGTAGTTACACACATATTACAGGTGTAGTTACACACAGATTACAGGTGTAGTTACACACAGATTACAGGTGTAGTTACACACAGATTATAGATGTAGTTACACACAGATTACAGGTGTAGTTACACACAGATTACAGGTGTAGTTACACACAGATTACAGATGTAGTTACACACAGATTACAGGTGTAGTTACACACAGATTACAAGTGTAGTTACACACAGATTACAGGTGTAGTTACACACAGATTACAAGTGTAGTTACACACAGATTATAGGTGTAGTTACACACAGATTACAAGTGTAGTTACACACAGATTATAGGTGTATTTACACACATATTACAGGTGTAGTTACACACAGATTACAGGTGTAGTTACACACAGATTACAGGTGTAGTTACACACAGATTATAGCTCCATTGTCGTCAAACGCTGGCTGCGACCGAAGGAATTCCATGCACGATCCAGCGAAGTTGGGATCGTTATTGTTACTGAACACGATAGGGAAACACTCCCTGCAAGAAGACAACAGTGTGAATTACGAGGGGTGGTCAGAAAGTAGTGAGACTGGAACCTAAAACAGAAGAGGTATCGTATTATTCTATCTTCTTCTTGCATAATTATTATACTCTGATAATAATACTAAAACACTAATAATAAGTTGTAGTAGCAGTAGTAGTATTTACCTGATTTTCAGCAATTTTCACATTGGTCTAAGTATGATAATATTAAGCACGTATTGTCCTCATTTTGCTTTTGAAACTTGGGTCAAGGCCGTGCGGTGCAAAATCACAGACCAGCACACAACTATACTCACGAGTTTGCATTGGGTTGGGTTGGAGCCGTCATGTTATCGCCACAACACTGCTGCAGTCCACGCGTGTCCTCTGTCACACAAAGAAACCTGCATCGTTACTCCAGTAACAAAATATCTTCGGGCCCACGACGGCCGCAGTGTGCCCTAAGACTTTTTGCATGCTGGGTAATGGTTCAATCCTAACATATCTAGATGCGTGTCCCAACAAACATACGTTTTGAAAGAGAAAAAAAAACACCTAAACATTGCCGACCCAATGCGCAAAATGCCATCGGGCCGTCTTCGGGCGCCGTTGGCCAGCGCACGGCCGTGCGCGGGCCAACGCCGGCCGACGTCGGCCCGATGGCCTTTTGCGCATTGGAGAGTACTTGTTTGCGCCCCGGTACAAATGTGTGGCGAGCCGCCAAATATTCTTCGGCAAGGATTTCTTTCTCCACAGGAGCCGTAGTACACGAGTACTTAGGTCGCGCATGGACATATACATGACTGGGTCACGTGGTATGTGTAATTCTAGGTGGTATCTAAGAATATAAAAGAAAAGAGACTGACAGAGGCAACATCAGCATGATGAAACATTGTCGACAGCTAAGTGTTGTAATGCAGGAAAGTGGGAATAGTATCTTTAACTCATTCAGCCCCACTGCCATATTTCCCAAATTTTGCACCCCACTCGGGTCTGCCCTGGGGGACTTGGGTGGGATTACTACTTTTTAGTTCCCAGGGTCACCCTGGTCAGCACCACAGGGTGGGTTTTCCCCTCTATTCTGGGCATGTGTTTCTGTCTACCCTTGGTCCATTCACCTGTATTTTCCTTTTTTAAACTCTCCCTACTGTCTGCGCTGTCTGTAGCTCTCGATATTGGATGTGTGTTGCTAAATGGTCTTAGGTTTATTTAGAGTGGTAGACCGGCTGGCGACATACATTCAATATTCTGTTTCGTTGGGTTTTTTTTCACAAGCAGTGCAGGCACGTCCTGAGAAAGTCTTGTTGCTGTCGGGACGTTAAGCAATGTACAACCAACCAACCCAAATTTCGGAGGCGTCATCTAACGACTATGCACCAGTTGCAGGAGATGGATCGACCATGATAATTCAAGGTAAGTGTCAGATTAGCTTGGCGCCGATAGGCGCCAAGCTAATCTGGCACTACCCTTGATTTATCATGGTCGACCCATCTCCTGCTGTAGTGCGTCAGGCCTGAATGGGTTAACACCACACTGCTTACACCGCTATGTGTCGGAACCCACGTGTCTGCGATAGGTGACACTGCCGGATGTTGAGAGAGAGAGAGAGAGAGAGAGAGAGAGAGAGAGAGAGAGAGAGAGAGAGAGAGAGAGAGAGAGAGAGAGAGAGAGAGAGAGAGAATGACAATGACAATGATTCTTTATTTTACAACGGTGAAAGTTTTGGCTGGCACGACCATTTTTCGCCGTTGCTAATCTAATAATCTAAACTACAAATAATGCACAAAGTGTAAAATATTATATTGAAAAAAAAAGTTGATAAATGATATAAAAACAAAACAAAACAACAACAACAACAAAAGCGTGCACACACACACGCATACACACACATACAACACGCGCATGCACGCACACACTGAGTAATATAGGGTCGCAGTGAAAGTATTAAGATAATGACGTGAGGTAATTGAAAATACTGGCTCTAAAATACGATAGGGTTGTTGATGTTGTAACTTTCCTAGGCAAATTGTTCCACAGGCTATGGCCTGAGAACGCTAAACTTGTCTTGTAGAGATCGATTCTAGGTCGTGGTACAATAATGAATTGCCTTGATCTTGAGTACGTTGGTGATGGAAAGGAAAATAGTTTCTTAATATAATCAGGCATTTTGCTATTCAATGTTTTGAACATAATTATTCCCTTATTGTACATTAAATGATTTTTCAGGGGAAGAATCTCCAAGGTTTTCAATTTATTATTGGTAGTAGAGTTAGGGTCAGGTAGGATAAGTTTTGCGGCTCTACGATGAAGAGAGTTCAGTCTCTTTAACTGGACCTCGCTTGCTCCATCCCATTGTTGCACTATGAACACGTAAAACAACTGAAGTCCAGTGATGGTTTTCTCTCGTGTTTATTTCAGTCTAAAGAGCATTGTCTGGGGTTGGGCAAGACCAACCACAGACTACAATTCGGTCGTTCTCTCACTATTTGCTCTCTCTTCTACTTTTGTCCATCTCTCTCACTCTCCTCTCACTCTCCTCTCGTTGTGTTCCCTCTCTCGTTGTGTGTCTCTCCCCCTCTCTCGTCGTCCCTCAGTATGTATATACCCTTGCCCTTATCAATCATCTTCCCACTTAGGACCCGCCCCTCGTTTAGGGCCGGTCCCGTTACGTGATTATGGCGTCTCCGCGTGCCAACGGTCCCGTTAATTAGATGCCACTCATTTCCCATATAGTAACATTTCCGGAGGCCTGGTCCGTTATCTTGATTAAGGCGGCCCGGCAAGTCCGGTAGACCATATGTTATGTGACCGGAAAATACATCCAGATGCCGGATGTGGAGGCACGCGTCAGTAGTGCAACACCATACTGTAGAAGCATAGTCGATATGTGACCTGATGTGAGCGTTAAAGAACAGTTTTCGTGTTTCTACATCAGTGATATATTTTAATTTGGCTAAACAGTAAAGTTTCTTTGATATTATGTTGCATATGTTAGTAATATGACACTGCCATTTAAACTGGTTATCTACAGTAACACCGAGAAGACGATGTTCTGTTACTTGACTGATGGGTTTTCCTTGAAGAGACAAGCTGAGTGAGAGAGAGCCGAGCTGATGCTTTTGACGGGTACTTAAAACCATACATTCAGTCTTCGCTGGGTTTATGATCATGAAATTGTTACTACACCAGTTGTCAAATTCTTGTAGTGCGTTTTGTAGGCGTGTATCAATAATAGATAAATCCTCGTCGGGCGTGTGTATTGCAGCATCATCTGTGAACATATCGCATGAAACATTATGATCGCTAATTGTGAGCGGAAGGTCGTTAATGAACAAACAAAATAGAAGAGGGCCTAAAATAGAGCCCTGGGGCACGCCATGCTTGACTAAGCGGTGATTAGAATATGTACCATTAAGAAGGACTTTTTGTCTTCTGTCATCCAAGTAGGATTTGAAGAACGTGGCAGCGCTGTTGGTGTATAATGAGATTTTCTTTATCAGTATATCATAGTTTACTAAATCAAAAGCTTTACGGAAGTCTAAAAAGACTACACCTGTTAGTTTGGATTCATTGATAGATGCTAACCAGGTGTCTGTCATCCTAATCAGCGCGGTATGGCAGGAATGGTTTGGTCTGAAACCTGACTGCAAATGAATGGATAAGATTTCGGTTTTCTAAATATTTAGATAGATGTTTATGAATATGCCTCTCTAAAGGCTTTGACAAAACTGGCAGTAATGAAATGGGACGAAAATTATTAATTTCACTTAGATCTTTGGATTTTGGTAGTGGGATTACTTTTGCATCTTTAAATGCATTCGGAAAACAGTTTTGTTTTATACAGAGATTGTAGATGTATGTGAGACTCTCAACGATATATGGAAGAGATGTCTTGAGTATTTTTGAGCTGATCTCATCAGGCCCGGATGACTTTTTATTTTCCATCGAGGTAATTAATCTGCCCACTTCATGAACCGCTATAGACGGTATGATGAAAGGTTCGTTGTTTTTATTTTTCTGGTTACAGTAGTCTAATAATTTGTCTGGACAAATATACTCATGTGAGTTATTTCCCAGTGGCATTAGTGATTCCGCCACAGCGACAAAATAGTCGTTAAAACTGTTTGCAGTGAGGTGGGGTGGTAAAGACGCACTACTTTTATTTGTACCTTTGGTTACTAAATTTATGGCACGCCATACAGTGGAGGAGTCTTTACTTTGCTTAACTACATTACTAAAGAGAGATTTATTTTGCTTCTAAAACCATTGATTTTACGCAATTACGCTGTGTTTTGTATTCAGCAAAACGCTTCGGTTTTTTTAGCTCGTCCCTGTGTTCCATAGCCTCTATCAGATCCGC
The DNA here is from genome assembly GCA_036245525.1 of Semisulcospira habei. NCBI lineage: Eukaryota > Metazoa > Mollusca > Gastropoda > Semisulcospiridae > Semisulcospira > Semisulcospira habei. The sequence continues at coordinate 251,487,314 of BTPG01000001.1, forward strand.
AATTAGCCAGGGTGGTAAGGCGGCGTACTTAACTCTCTTTTGCCTCAGGGGCGCGTGTTTATTCAGCACACCGAGAAAGACGCGGTACCAGGTGTCTAATGCTTTGTTCTGTTCGGGTCACTATCGTTATACACGTCCGTGAACTGTGCTCCAGCTAAATCAGTCAAAAAAACAATTTCATTAAAGTTTTTAAATGATCTATAAGTGATGCACGTGTGTCCTTGCTTTTTCACTTTTGGAAGTTTTGACAGCCATATGCAGCTAACCGGATAGTGGTCGCTGACACTCAGACTATCAACTTGAGTGTTGCTAATTGCGAGAGGTTTGTTGGTATAGATATGGTCTATAATAGTGGCTGATGTTGGCGTAATTCTGTTGGGGGATGTCACCATTTGTTGGAGACCGACTAATGTAGTAGTACACTCCCATGATGGATGAGGTTTAAGAAAGTCAATATTAAAATCTCCAAGAGGTTTGAATGTCTGTTTTATCGATCATGTGTAAAAAGCTATCGTACCACTCAAAGGTGGCTGCAGGGTTTCGATACAGAAACCCGACAAGTAAAGGAGGGGATTTAGAGTGTTTGATTTCTACCCAAATACATTCTACATCAGCCGTTTCTAGGTCTTGTCTCCTGCGGGTTATGTGTAGAATTGATTGATGGATGTAAACCGCTACACCTGTCTCACCCTGGACTGATGGATCTCTCCTAATAATAGAATAATTTGGGATGGTGATGGCTTCATTACTGATGTGGGAGGCCAACCGAGTTTCAGTTAAACCCAATAGGTGAAAATAGTCGGGGGAATTAACATAAACACAGACATCTTGAACTTTGTTTGCTAGGTGGTAGACATTGAGCTGACCGATACGGAATCTTTGTCCTTTTTTCGATGGTCCGCGCATGGCTTTACAATGTTTAAAGAAAAGAATCAGGTATCAAAATATCAACACAAAGTACAAAAGCAAAAACTAGAAAAACGAATACACACACAAGTAAATATCAACAGAGAAAAACACACAACTAAAATGAAATTAAACACGGTAAGTAATCTGAACGGTTAACTTCAAGAAGCGTGTGATGTAGCACCCCCGAAATAAAAATGGAAGTAAAAGTATAATAGCTACAAGTACAAAATCTAAGAAACAGACAAAAGTTAATGTCAGAGTTCACGTGAAATGAAGTCCATATGCTATTAAAACACACTTGCTTCTCCACTATAAAAATATAATATACGAGTCCGAGAGTGAGTGATTTTGAGAGCAGATACACCAGTCGTTTGATTTCACTTCATGAACTGTGAGTCAGGCGTACACCTGTCGGAAACGGAACAAGTACAATAGTCATGCAATTTTAAAATATTTGCATATCTTACAGTTTGCAGTGCAAACTCACTTTACTATTATGTGTAACACAGTTTCACATATACGACCAAGCACTAGTGCAACCAGGTGTAGCTGTCAACCATGTGTCTCTGTGTCACATAAGGAATTAATCTTTAAACTACTGAGTCACTGTCAAAACCAGACAACTAAGTAAGTCCTTACTAAATTTATGTAATGTCAGATAGAGAGAGAGAGAGAGAGAGAGAGAGAGAGAGAGAGAGAGAGAGAGAGAGAGAGAGAGAGAGAGAGAGAGAGAGAGAGAGAGAGAGAGAGAGAACTAACCGATAGGTAGAGGTGTAGAGACAAGGTCGTGGTCGATGAACTGTCCCCATTGCATCATCATAATCGTCAGCTGGCTCGTCGCTGTCTTGTCGGGGTGCACAGCCCTGCTGACGTCACGAGGGCTCGGCAGCCTCTTGCCTGGAGTGACGGTGCTGAACTTCCGCGGCGAAAAGCTACCTGCAATGTCAGTGCGTTGGAAGTCAGTTGTAATGAAAACAGTTCAGTTCTGCTTGGAGAGATTTCTAGAACTCGTGCGTTGCGATGAATGGTGGCGTTGTGGACTGGAGCGGTGTGTTGTGGGCTGTAGTGGACTGTGGGGTGGTGTGATGTGGGCTGTAGTGGACTGTTGTACGTGGGGCGGTGTGTTGTGGGTTGTAGTGGACTATGGGGCGGTGTGTTGTGGGCTGTAGTGAACTGTTGTACGTGGGGCGGTGTGTTGTGGCTTGTAGTGGACTGTGGGGCGGTGTGTTGTGGGCTGTAGTGAACTGTTTTACGTGGGGCGGTGTGTTGTGGGTTGTAGTGGACTGTGGGGCGGTGTGTTGTGGGCTGTAGTGGACTGTTGTACGTGGGGCGGTGTGTTGTGGGTTGTAGTGGACTGTGGGGCGGTGTGTTGTGGACGTGGACTGTTGAACGTGGGGCGGTGTGTTGTGGGTTGTAGTGGACTGTGGGGCGGTGTGTTGTGGGCTGTAGTGGACTGTTAAACGTGGATCTGTGTTGTGATCAGTAGTGGCCTGGTGTACGTGGAGCTGTGTTGTGATCTGTAGTGGACTGTTGTACATGGAGCCGGCGGTGTGTTGTGATCTGTAGTGGACCCGTGTACGTAGAGCGGTGTGTTGTGATCTGTAATGAACTGGTGTACGTGGAGCTGTGTTGTGGGCTGTAGTGGACTATTGTACGTACGTGGGACGGTGTGTTGTGGAATGTACTGAACCGGAGTATTGTGGTGTGGAGTGCGTTGTAGTTCTGTGGAGTGGACTGGAGTGGAGTGTTGTCGAGTGGAGTGAAGTGTTTTGCAGTAGAATGCGTTGGAGTGCGTTGGAGTGCGATGGAGTGCGTTGGAGTGCGATGGAGTGTTGTGAATTGGCCGGAGATCTCTGAAGTGTTGTGGAGTGGAGTGAGCCGGAGTGGAGTTTTGTCTAGTGGAGCGTTGTGGAGTGCAGTGTTGTGGCGTAGAGTGGAGTGCATCGGAGTGTTGGGGAATGAAGTTCGGGGTAGTTTAGGACAGTCCCAATGCGCACAAGGTCATCGGGCCGACGTCACAGGCCGTTGGCCTGCGCACGGCAGTGCGCGGGCCAACGGCGGCCGACGTCGGCCCGATGGTATCCCTGTGCCGCTCACTGTACTGCCCGCGGACTGACTTACTGTCGCTGTACTGAGCGGGAAGCAGTCTCCCAAGTTCCATGTCTGAGCTTCCAAAGTCAGTGTTAAGGTTGTTACACGATCCGTCCGGGGTTCGGTACTGTAACTTTCTCGGCCTGTAGCAGCCACGGTTCAACTTGTCCTGCAAGCATACAGACATCGCTTAACTCATTCAGCCCCGACCCACCGCAGCAAGACGTGGATCGAGCTTGATAGTTCAAGGGTGGTGCCAGAATAGCTTGGCGCCCATAGGCGCCAAGCTATTCCGGCACCACCCTTGAACTATCATGCTCGATCCGTTCTCTAGAATTGTAATACAGTCTGTCAGAAGGCAACTTCAAAATTTGGGGATTTCTGTCGTGGGTCAGAATGTGTTAATGTACGTTCTGCTCTGCAGTGAGTTTCTTTACCTAATCAGACAGTCTGCAGTATTGCGATATGGGGAATCAGAAAGAAAGAACAAAATAAAGGCATACATTGGCCCATAATAATGTATGTCGTTGAGAATGTTTGGTGCATGCACAACTGAAAGGTCAAAGGGCAGTTGAGTAGATTTTAGTCGCCCCGCGCACAGCTGTGGGCGGGCCGACTAGCACCTTAAACGACCCAAAGAGAGTTTGCTTACTGTGCTGTTTGTAGCCTACTAATTCTTTAAGTTCATTTTCTCACATTTTTGCGGGCAGTCTTGCGAGAGCGGGGGTCTGTAAGGAGACGTGTGTTTTTGGTCAAGCCGCTCATCATCGGCATGCATGCCTCGGGAGAGCACCCCGACCTCCCTGCAAAGATAATCAAGAGGCATAATTAATTCCGGAAACTGATGTACTATGCGACATTATATATATATATATATATATATACATTTTCATTTGTATTGTGTCATTAGGACATCAGCTGCCCTTTTTGTGACTGCATCGCTCACTAGTTCCAGAAAAGAGAGGGTAGTAGGAGAGAAGGAATGACAGACCTATCATTTTGAGCCTTCCACTGAACACCTACTACATAAGGCAGTAGGGACTACCCCCAGGCGCCCCGCCATCCGCTGGAGAATATCCAGACCTCCCCCCGAGGGGGGATGCTAGAAAATATTCCCAAACAGATATTGGACCTGCTGAGTAGATTTTAAGCTTTTGCCGCCTACGACCGGTTTCGCCCCAAGGGGGGAAAGGGGGGGGAGGGGGGGTTGCTCTTCAGGTAGGCATACGGCGTAACCTGAAATTGCAAACACAACGCATGTACTAGAAGCCGCCTCCAGAATTGACTGGTAGCACCGCCAGTACAGCGCGGATTGTATACCTAAAGCTTTATGAGGTGTTGCAGTGGAAAAAGACAGACTAATTTTGAAAAGGCAACACCTGGGCAATTTTGTGGTGCAATTATTCTTACCAGCCTGGAATGCCATGGCATTAGCACAGCATTCTCAGAATTGAATGAAAAATTACGTCCCTTGGAGCTAATCTGATTGAGTGCATTATTTTGCTTTGGGCGACGCCTTTGTTAAAAGTATAAAAAAATATATATATATATATATATATATATATATATATATATATATATATATATATATATATATATATATATATATATTATATATATATATATATATATATATATATATATATATATATATATATATATATATATTATTTTTATTTTTTTTTTAATTTTAACAAAGGCGTCGCCCACAGCAAAAAAAAAAAATGCACTCAATCAGATTAGCTCCAAGGGACGTAATTTTTCATTCAATTCTGAGAATGCTGTGCTAATGCCATGGCATTCCAGGCTGGTAAGAATAATTGCACCACAAAATTGCCCAGGTGTTGCCTTTTCAAAATTAGTCTGTCTTTTTCCACTGCAACACCTCATAAAGCTTTAGGTATACAATCCGCGCTGTACTGGCGGTGCTACCAGTCAATTCTGGAGGCGGCTTCTAGTACATGCGTTGTGTTTGCAATTTCAGGTTACGCCGTATGCCTACCTGAAGAGCAACCCCCCTCCCCCCCCCCCTCCCCCCTTGGGGCGAAACCGGTCGTAGGCGGCAAAAGCTTAAAATCTACTCAGCAGGTCCAATATCTGTTTGGGAATATTTTCTAGCATCCCCCCTCTGGGGGAGGTCTGGATATTCTCCAGCGGATGGCGGGGCGCCTGGGGGTAGTCCCTACTGCTTTATGTAGTAGGTGTTCAGTGGAAGGCTCAAAATGATAGGTCTGTCATTCCTTCTCTCCCACTACCCTCTCTTTTCTGGAACTAGTGAGCGATGCAGTCACAAAAAGGGCAGCTGATGTCCTAATGACACAATACAAATGAAAATGTTTATATATATATATATATATATATATATATATATATATATATATATATATATATATATATATATATATATATATATATATATATATATATATATATATATATATATGTTTTCCTCCCTACGTCACACGACCAGTCGCTTTAGCGCAAACCGTACCATGTGACCGTGATATAAAAAAAACCTGTAGCGAAAAATGGCGTACGTTTTGTAGCCCTCTCGATGACACATCTTGGATGCAAGTTTTCTTCTATAAAAGGTCGCCAAACGTTCTATAAAAGATAATATGTATGGCTTGCCTAAGCCGGGGTTAATTTAATCCACAAAGAAAATGGGGTTTGGGCACTGCAGTTTTCCCCATACACGTGTTTGTGTTTGATTCAACCACAGCAGGAAATCCAATATTTTCAATTTCAGCATGAAAACAATAGATGGAAACGATTTTTGAACATTTCTTATTGAGACTATCTTTTCTAGAACTGTGTGTCATAAAACTGGGCCCAATATAAACAAGAACATTGAAGAGCGCAGTACACTAACTCATTGTGTCAGAGGTACGAAATACCCACATTTTGGAGTTACCCTCTGAGGACTGCATTACAATTCAGGAGACAGATCGACCATGATAGTTCAAGGGTGGCGGCAGAATAGCTTGGCGCCTATAGGCGCCAAGCTAATCTGCCACCACCCTTGAACTATCATTGTCGAGCCAGATCTTGCTGTGGTGTGTCGCGTCCAGAATGAATTAAAAATCTTGTGGATATATTATTTCGATCCTTTTATCTCACTGGTTTGTTTGTCGCATGCACTGTATGCTTTTGTTGTTGTTGGTTTTTGTTTTTAGAGGACAAACACGAACGCTAAAACATTGTAATGCCATTTTGTGTAAAAACTGTACAAATGATTATTATGAAATAATTTCCGTTAACTGTTTCGGCGTTTACATTGGTTATATCTGTGAACTATGTTTATCCGCAATAATTTCGTTTAAAACTAAGTTTTGATACTCCTCTTTAAAAGAAAATCCTTACCAGCCAAAATTCATGAGACTGAATGTCGTCTGCCCGGCGGAAGTGTGTTCGCTGTCACAGTTTTTCGGTGTAACCCTTTTTGTTCCTGTCTGAAGTGGATCGCATATGTAAACATGGTGAGAAAGAGTGCGAAGGAGATCGTGCATGTAGTGCAACTTACCTTGCGAGAAAGCGACGGCCCATAAGCTGGCAAAAAGGATCTGTTGACGAAAGAAAAACCGACACATGTATCAAGTATTACACATGCATTATGACATTTGGATTGTATAAAACATACTGCGAGGGTGGATCCCCAGTGCGCAAAGGCCATAGGGCCGACATCGTTCCTATGGCCTTTTGGACAAGGCTTGAGAGCGAAGACAATATATATATATATATATATATATATATATATATATATATATATATATATATATATATATATATATATATATATATATATATATATATATATATATATATATATATATATATATATATATATATATATATATATATATATAATTTTTACAAAATTTAAGTGGAAGTATTCAATTTTGATACAATTTCAGATTCACTGTCACAGCATCTGTAATCTAAAATTTTTGTTATCTGTTACAGCATAATACACGGAACTGTGCTAATAGCACACTGCGAGGTCACCAGAATGTGCTTGTTGGGCTATCCCATATTTGCCGTAAGCCAAGCGTTTCACGTAGAAAAGGTGCAGTCCGAATATCCGGACAAGCGCTATACCGTCGGGCCGACGTCGGCCGCCGTTGGCCCGCGCACGGACGTGCACGGGCCAACGGCGGCTGACGTCGACCCGATGGCCTTTGCGCACTGGGTTGTTTCCAAAGGATTTTTTCCATGAACAGAAAATGTGTGTTCCCGAGCAGTTTTAACCAGCTTCGCTTGTGACAAGTTCGGAGATAACAAAAATCGATTATGTAACATTGTTTGTTTGTTGTTTTTTCAAAACTCTGTGTATGTAAATTACTTCGCTTATAACAAATCTCCGGATATAACATGAACACGTTGGTCACGCGGCGGTTTCTTGCATGCGAAATTTGCTGTATTATTATTGTAAAAATTTCTTCTTGACAGACTTTAAAAAAATAAATTTCCTCTCGGAAAATATAATCGTAATGTTGAATCTTTATAATTAAAGAAAAAGATATTTCAGAACTGAAAATTTAGAAAGCCAGTTTCAGTGGAATAATGAATACTTTAGAGGAGAGAGAGAGAGAGAGAGAGAGAGAGAGAGAGAGAGAGAGAGAGAGAGAGAGAGAGAGAGAGAGAGAGAGAGAGAGAGAGAGAGAGAGAGAGATGATGATGATGATGATGATGATGATGATGAAACTTTATTTTTCAACGGTAAAAAGTTTTGACAGAAAACAAATCGTCATTTTACAAACTTGCCGTTGCTAACATCTACAGCATAAAAAAGGGGAAACTATAAAAATATATTTCCATACAAAGCTCAATACCATCACTATATACAGAAAAAAATAATAACACTCATCACACACACATGCACACACGCACGCACGCGCGCGCGCCGCTCACACATACACACACACACACACAAACAAACACGAGCACACACACACACACACACACACACACACACACAAAAGCCATCTTATGAAATACATGAGGTAAGGAAATATTACAGTACCTGAGAAGTACTAGGTTTGACTCATCAGGTAATCAGAAAGTTTTGTTTTAAAACTTCCTGGTGAGGTAATAGTTTTCAAATGTGCAGGGATTGAATTCCAAGCAAACGGACCAGAGAATGACATACTAGTTTTAAAAAGGTCGATTCTTGGCAGTGGTAAGGTTAAGATATTGTTTCTTGAGGTCCGTTCACGTTTTTGGTGAGATATAAATTTAGTGATTAGATACTGGGGTGTCATATCATTCAGTATCTTATGCATAAAGACGCATTTATTTAAAATAAGTTGCTGACGCAGACCGAGAATGTTTAAATGTCTAAATTTGTCTGTGGTAGGGATGGGGCGTCTATCTATCATTTTTACAGCTCTTTTGTATATGGAGTTTAACCTCTTCATGTGGACATCACTGCAGCCGTCCCACACTGTGGAGACATAGTCAACGTGGGACTTTATATGAGCATGAAAAGAGAGAGAGAGAGAGAGAGAGAGAGAGAGAGAGAGAGAGAGAGAGAGAGAGAGAGAGAGAGAGAGAGAGAGAGAGAGGAGAGAGAGAGAGAGAGAGAGAGAGAGAGAGAGAGAGAGAGAGAGAGAGAGAGAGAGATTGCATATTACCTTCGCAATTAATAGCTTCATTGCGTATTTTCACAATTCACAGAAGATCCACGGAAATGTTAATGTCGCCTAGTGCTAGAATTCTGTTATCAAATGCTTTTTTTTTCTTCTCCGACAATGCTTTTTAGCAAAATTGTTATTAATGAAAGACTTGACTGGAAACGAAGCGCAGCGCCCAGCGTTACTGACGACTGTATTACAGCTATAGACGGGAACCTTGTCCCTAGCTGCGTGTAGGTAAGGACACAGTAGACCTAATTTAAATGATTGATCAACGCATGCGTGAGGCCGCTTTTTATAGTTTTAACGTGTAACTACAGGATCAGGGATTGTAAATGAGTAATGTAACCTGACAGCATCTCTTTAGAGAGGTTCACTGTCCCTGTGATGTGTCACATGCTGAGCGGGTGGGTTGGGCTTACAGCATTCGTGCATTGTTAGTGTGCAGTCACTGGGAGGATGTATACAGGGTAGACTAGGAACTGACGGATGTGTCGCGCTAGTTTGTCAAGAAATCATACGTCTCATAGTTTTTCTAATACTTCGACTCATCGTTAGTTCCTCCCTTCACCCCGAAACTTGGTACTGAGACACTGAGGTGTCATTTAATAAGGATGAATAATAATAATAATTATGATTTTTTATTATTATTATTATTATTAGTATTAGTATTACTATTATTATTATTATTATTATTATTATTATTATTGTTGTTGTTGTTGTTGTTATATGTTAGAGGCATGGATTCCTCCTGCGCCCTCTCGCTGCAGGGCGTCATGCGGATCTATTCCTCTTGCTGGACACTTCAGTGTCCATGTGCCATAGCTTGAACATTTTAAAACCGGACACAGCATCTAGACGCTGACAGTTAAATGGTTAAATACGAGAGCTGATCAGTTGAACAGTTCGTGACCCTCATAAAAGGGAGCAGTCGCAGGCAATTTCCCTACTGGGTTTTTTTTTAAAGCATAATCGCCCCTGAGCCTCAGACGTTCCTGTCTCCCATCAGTGCTGGAGTGTTTCCATCTTTGCCCCCCCCCCCCCCCCCCCAAAGCTTTGTTTTGCACGTGTTCAAGAGCTTGCTTGGGCGTGGGGTGTTGAAAACCGCTTCCTGCTCTTCCTTTTGAGCCCATAAACTCTTACCTTCTCAATGCGCAAAAGGCCATCGGGCCGACGTCGGCCCGATGGCATTTTGCGCACTGGGCTTAGCACCTGCAAGAGCATGAAACAGATTGTGTCTCATTGGGAAGAATATGGAGTTCTCTTTCCATCTGTAATTGTTGTATGTATCTGTCTTTTTTTCTTTTCTTTTTTTTTTTTCTAGTAACGCATGAGCATAACCACAGTGCTTTAGATTTCCCTCATTTTCGCAAAATCACTCCGGGTTCAGTCGTCACTTTCATCACAGCTACTGTTACGACAGATATGATTTTTGCAATCCTACAAGTATAAATGTCATCCACTGAAACTGCCCTTTGGTCAGATGGCTAGACTGCTTTATGGTACATGATGACATTGAGCCTCATTTGGTTATTCACGCCTTGGCGTATACAGTATTTATGCACCCAACTAAACTAAACATAGTCCTCCCAGTCATTTCATCGAGAAGAGTGCCCCAAGGGATGCTACTCACAAAGCAAATAGATGAGATGACCGCTTGTAGGTACAACACACACGGCACAGTTATGTTTCTGACCCCATACTTTTATGAGCAAAAGAAATGCGTCGTATTTTGTATCATCGGAAATACGCAAGCTTTTCCGATGATTCCAGAAATATATATATTGAATGTATGTCGCCAGCCGGTCTAATACGCTAAATTAACCTAAGACCATTTAGCAACACACATCCAATACCACTCAGAAGAGCTATATGCAGCGCAGACAGTAGGGAGAGTTTAAAAAAGGAAAATACAGGTGAATGGACCAAGGGTAGACAGAAGCACATGCCCCAGAATAGAGGGGAAAACCCACCCTGTAGGGCTGACCAGGGTGACCCTGGGAACTAAAAGTAGTTAACCCCACCCAAGTCCCCCAGGGCAGACCCGGGTGGGGGAGGTGGTCAGTGTGAGTTGGGTTTGAGTACTGCCCAGTTATTTTGTACCATGGCCGTAAGGTCCAAAATCAAACTCCAATACACATATAGCACGCATGGTCTGAGTTAGTGATGTCAGCATCTACGATCAATCCGTTATTTCGCTGTAGATTTTATCGGTCCCGGCTCCGGTAGCTGGACTCGCAATCCAGGGGGAAAAAGACGGGCTTGTTCAATAGCATGTCCGTTGAAAGGTCCTGGTAAATCAAAGTGGCACAGTTGGAGTGCGCCTGAGTTGATCAGTGTTCAGGTCGTAATCCATAGATAATAGATTTCCCTGTCCCCCAGAAACCCGCCCGTCAGGGCAGTCCATTATCACTTCGGTGCCGTGGACGTTAAACCCGGACTATCCAACCAACCAGATTTTATCGGTACCCAATGCGCAAAAGGCCATCGGGCCGATGTCAGTCGCCGTTGGCCCGTACACAGCCGATGGCCTTTGCGCACTAGATAATGACCCATTGGCGGAGGCTTTGACTAACACGACACCGATCTGGCTGTATCCATCAGCAAGAGAGACATAGCAGTGGTGTAGGAACACGTACGGCTTTGGCCTGGACATACCTCTTCTTCAGGTGGTATGGCGAGAGTATCCTTTCGTCACACCGCCTTTTTGTAAACACTACTACTACTGCTATTTATTATTAGTAATAATAATTATCAGCATTAGTGTTTGTATTACATCAGCGCTCATATAATTGCGCTGACAATGGTGACTACAGGGGCTTCTACGAAGCACTGAAAGCAGTGTATGGCCCCAGGCACCTGGTACACAGTCCCCTGCGGAGCGCGAATGGCCAGGCACTCCTCACAGATAATACCTCCATCCTGAACCGCTGGTCGGAATACTTTCAGAGCCTCTTCAGCGCTGAGCGCACTGTTCAAGAAGCAGTCGTCCTACAAATCCCACACCTCCCAGTAAAGGTTGAATTGGACGAACCGCCCACCGCTGAAGAGACCCTCACAGCCATCCACCAGCTCAAGAGTGGCAAAGCAGCAGGCATTGATGGAATACCGCCAGAGATCTGGAAACATGGAGGCACAGCACTGCACAACAAGCTCCATGACCTCTTTCTCTGCTGCTGGGAGGAAGGAACACTACCAAAAGATCTCCGTGATGCAGTCGTTATCACCCTGTACAAGAACAAAGGCGAGAAGTCTGACTGTTCCAACTATCGGGGAATTACCCTGCTGTCCATTGCTGGGAAAATCCTTGCAAGGCTGCTCCTGAATCGGCTGGTACCTGCCATCGCTGGAGACCAACTCCCAGAGGGCCAGTGTGGCTTCAGAGCAAACAGGAGCACCACCGATATGGTCTTTGTGCTGAGACAGCTACAGGAGAAGTGCCGCGAGCAGAACAAAGGGCTGTACGTAACATTTGTCGACCTAACAAAAGCGTTCGACACTGTGAGCAGGCAAGGCATGTGGCAGATCCTGGAGCGACTTGGCTGTCCCCCAAAGTTCCTCAACATGATTGTCCAGCTACACGAGGACCAGCAAGGCCAGGTCAGACTCAACAATGACCTCTCAGAACCATTCCCTATTCTCAACGGCGTAAAGCAGGGCTGCGTGCTGGCACCGACCCTCTTCACCATCTTTTTTAGCATGATGTTGAAGCAGGCCACAGTGGACCTCGATGATGACGATGCAGTGTACATCAGGTATCGTCTCGATGGCAGCCTGTTCAACCTCAGACGACTGCAGGCCCACACGAAAACCCTAGACCAACTGATTCGTGAGCTGCTTTTTGCTGATGATGCTGCCCTCGTTGCACACACAGAGAGAGCCCTGCAGCGCATCACGTCTTGCTTCGCAGATGCTGCCCAGCTCTTTGGACTCGAGGTCAGTCTGAAAAAGACAGAGGTCCTCCATCAGCCGGCACCCAAGACAGTGTATCGCCCTCCTCACATCACTATTGGCGAGTCTGAACTAAAGTCAGTGCACCAGTTTACTTACCTTGGCTGCATTATCACGTCGGACGCCAAGCTGTACAAGGAGCTTGACAGCAGGCTGGCAAAAGCGAGCAGCGCTTTCAGGCGACTTTTCAAGCGGGTGTGGCACAATCAACAGCTGAAAACAGGCACCAAGATCAGCGTGTACAGAGCTGTGGTCCTCACCACCCTGCTGTATGGTTCCGAGTCCTGGGCCCTCTACCGCAGCCAACTACGACTCCTCGAACGCTTCCACCAGCGCTGCCTGCGTACCATCCTGGGCATTCACTGGAGTGACTATGTCACCAACGTCGAGGTCCTTGAACAGGCAGAAACTGTGAGCATCGAGGCTTTGCTGCTGCGGACACAGCTCCGCTGGGCGGGGAATGTCTCCAGGATGGAGGATTATCGCCTACCAAAGATCACCCTGTTCGGCGAGCTTGCTACTGGACACCGTGACAGAGGGGCACCAAAGAAGAGATACAAAGACTGTCTCAAGAAGTCACTTAGTGCCTGCCAAATCGACCACCACCAGTGGTCTTCGCTTGCTGCGGACCGTGACACCTGGCGCTCCACCATTTACAAGGCAGCTGTCTCCTTTGAGGACTCTCACAGAGCTAGCCTTAAGGACAAGCGGCTCAGGAGAAAAAACAGAGATGCCGCAGCTCAGAACCCTGGCCATACCTTCCCCTGCAGCCACTGCGGTCGAACCTGCCTGTCTCGGATTGGCCTCCGCAGCCACGAACAAGCCTGCAGACGTCGTGGGCAACTCCTATAAAATCTTCGTTCGCGAAGTCAAGCCAAGAGAGACATCAGCGCTCATATAATTCGCTCATCTTAACCCATTCAGCCCTGACGCACTACAGCAGGAGATGGGTCGACCATGATAATTCAAGGGTAGTGCCAGATTAATAACGGTATTATTATTATTATTAGATTAGCTTAGCGCCAAGCTAATCTGGCACTGCCCTTGAATTATCATGGTCGATCCATCTCCTGCAACTGGTGCATAGTCATTAGATGAGGCCTCCAAAATTTTGGAAATACGGCCGTCGGGCTGAATGAGTTAAGAGTTCCTCTGAGCTCATGAGGATCTAGGCCTCTCTATTGGTAACTACATTCTAAGCTGGGATTTATGATAATTTCGAGAAGGAAGGGGAGGGTGGTGGAGGAGGGAAAGGGCTGGGGAGGGGGAGGGGTGGAGGGGGAGGCAAAAATTCGAGCGTATGGCCGCCGACAGAAACAAGGTTCATTAATGGAGACAGTGGAAGGTTATTTATTACAAACGTATATTACATTTCTCTCCTGGAAACACATAGCATATCATCTCTTAGGTGCAACGACGATTCAGCAAAACTCATCCATCATCAAGGACAACTGGAAGAACAGATCGATATGGCAGTGTGAGAATTTTGAAAGTAAAATATCGGTTGGGAGACAGAAGTACAAGCCCCTATAAAGATGTAAACACATCCAGTGGGGCGGACCAGGGTGACCCAGGCAACTAAAAAAATGGTTCGCGCTACCCAATAAGTCACCCGAGTCACGCGGCCCCAAAGGATCCCTGTGTGTGCAGCCATCGGCACTGTCAACATCTAACACGTTATGAACCAAGGAGTTAGCCGGCTCCTTGCCGGTGCTCGCAGATCTAGTTTTGAAAGCTTAATTCAACACCGAAAACCCCAAACGTCCAAGAAACATAGATGCAAAGTGGCGTCAGCAAGAGATTAGATCTTTATGAGCCCCCGCAATCGCGGGGGCTCATGAGGGTGTATGTCTCTTGCAGTTGGGTCGTGTTCACTTTTTCTCAGCAGTCAAGGGGTTAAACAAGATGAGGATTTCATCCCGTAGTATACCGTATTGTTTGGAGCTCAGATGCGTGTATCTTTTAGGAAAATTCAGGGTTTTCATATTTTTAGGCTTATTATGCTGATCCATTTCCCTCCTCTAAGCCAACCCCTCATAAACACACGTAAAGAATGACACACGCGCTTCCCGCCATTACCGCCGTGATATGGCCTTAGTTGCCTGCTCGGCGTTAAACCCAAATAACTAACTAAGCTTCCTGACATTAGTACGCTCGGGGGGCTCGTGTAGCGACAGGAATCCATTTCCTTCTACTCTAACACACCCTCTGATCCACACACACTGGCACACAGAAATAAAGACGGACACACGGCGATTCCCGCCATTCGTCAGCTTTGTGGTCTGGCGTAGCATAGCTATTCTGAAGAAGACACGTTTCACGTTATTTGGGTCTGAAGACAAGTTGAAACTTTGGTACTGGATATTTTTGCTTGTACATCATGTTACTTCATTTTGTTATTGTATTGAATGTGGTGTATCAAAGATACAAAATACACAAGTTTGTTATTTTTTTAGCAAAACGTGTCTTTGAATGACCGATATCATGGCGTGTGGTCGTTACGATCCAGACGGACGCCATCTCGGCCACTTCTCACTACGCTTTCTTTTTCTTTAAAGCAATTCACAGTTTGAATTTTATAATAATACTCTTCAAAACTAAATTATAAATAGAGAGGATTGTGTAAGAATCAATTACGTTTTAGAATGAAGCTGCTTTCGCTGAAAATTAGAAATCGAAAAATGATCGCCTCTATGCTGACTGTCCGTCTGCGATTTTTGTTACTCCTTTGAAACAGAAAGTAGAGGAGTGGCAGTCTTTAGCTGAACTCTTACTCTATCAAAGTACTAAAAAACAAAGAAAAAACTAAATATTGATCATAAAAGGCGAAACATCAATGCTAGATGTCCCTCACAACCGAAAAAAAATCAACGTTCAGTCCGTCGGTATGCTAGTCCGTCCGCAGATCGTAACAACTGGCCTAACTTTTCCCGCGATGGCGATAGCTATTTTTAGACCGCATGACGTATTAGCATCGTTCCCGTCACTTCCACTCATTTACACGTTCGAACAGCACACGTGTTTTTGGCAGTTTCTCGGTTACCTTTTGTGAGTTTACGATTTTGTTCTGTCCGTCTGGTAACGACCAGTGATAACGACCGCATGAGAGAGCTTGACGGAAGTCAATGATTCCAGTTTTTGTTGTTTTAGGGCTGATTAGGATGATTTATTTGAGAATAATCAATGCTTTCGGCTAGGCTCTGTGTTCAGAGATGGGTGAATTTCGGACTTCAGTCTTTGTTCTCTAGAAATAAACGGTGACGTCTCAGTGAATGCCAATTGATAACCAACGTTACGGCCAAAGACGGACGGCTTGTGCACTTGACTGACCGACGCTACTCATCTGGACGGACTGATTTCACTTTGCTTTAACCAGCCATTTACAGAAATGACAATAATGAACTTGTACGGCGTGCTCTGAACTTTGCTAGAAACGATCTGAATCATGATCACAATGCTGTACATTACACCGAAAAGGTCATCCAGCACCTGGAAGTATGTAATGTGGTAGACGCCACAACAAAGATTTTCATAGAAGTACCCAACGGAGAAAGAAACACGCTTAGAAAAGACGGGTACAACACAATTTATTAATATTTCGGGTAAATACCCTTTGTCAAAATAGACAAACAAACAAACAGAGAGATTAGCCGCTACTTATCTTCATTGGCAGAAGGAATGTGGCAACCTTTTGGTCTGGATTAAAGATTTTCATGCTTTCAGGTGGTTGTGCCGCCCAATATAAAGGCAAGGGCACGTTTGCAGACCTCTCTTTCTTTAGCCGGAAAGTCCAACGCTGCTATTTTGGGGCTGAACACGGGAAGGGGGAAGCTGATGCAGAGACAGGGACAATCGGTAAAATGGTTGGGACATCAGTCCTTTGCAGGCAGGTGGTTATCAGATATGTTGAAGACTTCTACCACTGGGTCTACAGCAACATGAGCAAGGAGGAAACCTCTTCCAAAAGAACATCTTTCTTTGTTTCCAGGGGAGAAATCAAAAGAAATCGGAAAGGAACCTGTGTTAAAGGAATTCCTGGAAGCAGAAAGCTCCATCAGTTTGAAAAGGTTTCACCCTTTGTGTTGAAGGCATGATCCCTGGCATGCTTCTGTGAAAGTTGTCAGAGCTCCACAGGGAACTGCATGAACAGGAAGTATGTAGAACCATTCCAGTTTGTCGAGATCAAGGCACTCGTCATACCGTCTCCCTCGCAATCATTTGCTTCTTCTCCCTCTCCACTTGGCTCAGATGTCTTGGTTTCTTCACCTCTAATCCCCTCTTTCGAACAGTCCCTTGACGCATCCCCCTCACATCAAAGCCCGGAAATATGTTCCCTCCCATCAACCCACCCACCAGTCTCTCGAAATGATTTTTCAATGCTTGCGAGTTGAAACTGAGGTCAGCAGAACAACAGGGTTTTGAAGCATTCTATGCATGTGCGCTGCAATGCCACGCTGAAGCAGATGAACGTTATCTTCTGGATGTTTCCACTGAGAACCCCTCTTTAGGAGAATCAATTTCGACGAAGAAGCCGAGCGCCAGCGCCACAGGACGGTCTAAAACGGTTTCCTTTTAGAGTTGTTGGTGAGGGCAATTGCCTCTGTCGATCCCTCAGCATTGCTTTCATTGAAGGCAGAATTTCGCATGTTGAACTGAGACTGAGATTAGCTTGGGAGCTGGCGATCAACCAGAATGTCTATCTGTCTCCCAGCAATGTGAGCAGACTAGGGCCCTATTATATAGGACCAAGAGCCTAGAATTGTATCATATCATTCCACTGGGGATTTCCCAACCGATTCTCTGAAAACAGCATTTGAAAAGGAGGTCATGGCAGGCTCTCATTCCAACAAGAGTCTTGGATCTTGGCACATGCTTGCTGCTGCGAATAATCTTCAGCGTGAAGTTGTATCAGTATATCCCAACCTTGGAGCCAACTCTGTGCGGGAAGAGATAAACCGAGTGTTCTACCCATCTCTACTGCATGACCAGCCCCGCAATGTCTACTTACTTTGGTGCAGTAACCGGGATGACATGGGCAACAGTAACCCAGTTTTTTTGGACTGCAAATCACGTGGTGCCATTGGTCCGTGATCTTGAAGTTCCACAGGTTAGAGAGTATGTGTGCGTCACCTACTCCGTCAACAGCAAAAGTCTGTCCTTTGTGGCCATTGTAATTCCAGCGAGCGTTCCCCTCAAAGATGGAGAGTTCATGGTTCGCTTCATGAGGAAATGTAGCAGTTACTATGTCTTTCCACTTCGGGATGACTTGACAGTGCTAACGCTGGCAGAAGCTGTTGTACAAATCCTGCCGCAGCCTCGCATTGACAATAGACAGCGCCATTTTTTCACAGCAGTTTGATTCCGATCTTAGACTTTTTCTCTTTTGTGCGATTTGGAGTCTCGAAATGTATTTGAGGTGTTTTTCATATGAGCTTAATAGTACTTCAGTTTTCTTTTCTTTTTTTTTTTTTTTTTACTTTTTTAAAAAAAAGTTTTTCTCACGATCATAATGTACCTGAAGCTTTGCTGATGTCGTGATGACCATATCAGATTATCTTCTTTTTCATATAAAAACACATTATACTTTAAGTTTCATTGGTTTCATTGCTGTAAAGGTTAAAAAGAGTCACTTTTCTGCAATTAGTGTAAAAAGATATTCCCTTAATGAATAATTTAGAACATCACCCAGGAACTGTGAACTCACTGCACTTGAGCAAACCCAAGAAGCGCTTGAGATAAACGAGATAAGTGCATAAATATAGTAGCAGTTGAATTCTTTTTTACTCCTTTTGTCTGCATTTGTCCTTTAATTTGTTGTTTGCAATTCATGGTTTATCAAGTAATAATACTTGAGTTAAATGTAACTGATATTTTGGTATGTAATCCCAAAACTTTGGTTTCTGTCTTAATTTCTTGCGTTTAAATTTAGAGGGTATGTTTTGTTTTGTCCTTAATACTTTCATAAAATATTGTTTGCATTTATTCATTTTGCTTTCTGTGGATGTCTACTATAAGAATCTTTAAAATAAAAGTACTAAAAGTGGCATTTCTTGACTTTTATTGCTTTCTGTGAAAGGAGAATATGTTTGTGCGTCTGAAAATTTAGTAGCCGACACTGTCTAGCCCAGAAACTCTGTTTCTGTGCCTGCAATTTACATCTATATTTACATATATATCTGCGGACGTGAGAACTTTTTGTTTGGCATTTCCTTCTAATATCCCTTAATTGTAATGATTTTCTTTCCCTTTTTGTTGTTGTTGTTGTTGTTGTTGTTGTACGGTAATTAGCACGTTAGTATAGCCTCCCCAAGATGTCTAATGTTTATTTTGCTTGTGCAGCCGGCTGGCTACATTCATTGAATGTGGGGTTTTGTCCCATCGTGCAGGGCAGGCACGTCCCAAGTACCTCCTTGCTGCTGTTTACACGTTAACCAGTTCAGTGCCCAGAAAATCCCAACACCTTCTAACTGCAAGAGGAATAGATCCTCATGAGCCCCCGCAGTTGCGGGGGCTCATGAGGATCTATGCCTCTTGCTGATACCACTTTAAATCCGTGTTGCTAGGACAGCCAGGGTTTGTTCATGTTTAACTGACGAAGACTGCAAAAACGCAGTTTCCGTCAACGCGCACTGAACGAGTTAAGCCATGTGCAGCCAACACTCCTAATGGATATGTCGGTCCATTCAACGTCCTCGCTTCAGACGATTGTATTCGTTTGTTTTCAGAGAATGAAAGTCGTTATGCTGGGCGATTACCATAGTTTAAGGCCCCGCTACACGAGCCCGGTTTTGAGGCCGATTCCCGATCAGTTTTCGAATCGGTAGGTGATCGGGCCTGACTAAAAAACGTGTGCACTGCCACACCGCATTTCCCGACTTGTTTAGCCGACCGGTTTGAACCGAAGATCAAAGTCGTACCTGTTCTGCAAAATGACTGCTAGTTTTGACAGTGATGATGATGTGCTTGCATTATCAGCAGTTTTGCATTATAGTCGGGAAGAGGCGTGCGAAACATCAGAGGCAACGGCGGTGGTTCTGATCACAACAGGCGTGTTCGGCCATTTGCAAACTGTGAAACGACGTGCTTTGCGAGACGCGCTCTGATTGGTTGAAGCTTACAACCGGGGCCGAATCGGATCGGGAAAATAGAGCAGGTTTTAGACACCCGATTCCCAGCCGATTGGGACCGGATCGGATAATTGACGTCATCCGATCGCAATCGGATCGGAATCGGCTTCAAAATCGGGGCACAACCGGCTCGTGTGGCGGAGCCTTTAAGGTAATCCCGCATAACAATGTTGTAACAAGAGCTGCAGTAGCCTCAGTGGTTTGGGCTGACGTCAGCTGCTGACGAAAGCCTTTGTCAGTGGCCCATGTCGAGATTGTTAAGCCTCTTTCGTGCAGACTGTGTTTCTGAAAGCGTTGTTAACCCTTTTCCTCCTGATACACCCGTTTGCTTGACATAAATCTGTCATAGTTCACCCTTGAACTAAAATGCTTCATCTGTCTCCTAATCTGTAATGTAGCCTTCATAGGGCAGTGAGCGAATTTGTTAAAAATCAGCTTCAGGATGCAATGGGTTAACTCGTCGCCCAAGAACTTTACTCGTCCAAGGAACGTGGCTACAAAGTGGACTCAGCAAGAGGCCTAGATCCTCATGAGCCCCCCCCCCCCCCCCCGCAACTGCGGGGACCTCATGAGGATCTAGGAAATTGCATTCGGGTAATCGAGACACGTCTTGAAAGCCGGTATTGCTGGATTTCTGCTGTGTCCTACAGCCGTGCTGTAATAATCCGCCTAACTCATCCCGCACGGCGCACGTATTTTTCCCAAATTTTGGAGGCGTCATCTAACGACTATGCACCAGTTGCAGGAGATGGATCGACCATGATAATTCAAGGGCAGTGCCAGATTAGCTTGGCGCCGACAGGCGCCAAGCTAATCTGGCACTACCCTTGAATTATCGTGGTCGACCCATCTCCTGCTGTAGTGCGTCAGGGCTGAAAGGGTTAATAGAAATCGACGTACATGAAATGGAGACACAGCTTGCCACAAGCAGTTGGGCGTATGCCGGCAGTGTGAGTTTAGACCTTACGACCAAGAGCCGTAACGTTCAGCGTCACAGACCTGCACACAGACCTTAGTTGTGTAGGTGTTAGCTTCTTAATGACGTGAATGCGGATGTGGACATATGGATGGTGCAGCTTACTCACACAGTGGTCATTTGGGTGGCACATCGTGAACATGATAACCCACGGTTTGCGGATGCAAGGATCGTCATTGAACACCTGCTGCCAGTGATGCAGAGGACTGCTCAGTATATGTCCACACAAACATATCATTATGTTTTCTCAGTGTGACAATCAGTTGCGGATCTGGGGGGGGGGGTTACAGGGGTTCCGGACTCCCCCCTCCCCTCCCCCGATCCAAAATTCTTTAATATGCTATAACAAAGTCCCTTTTTGGGGGTGTTTGGAACCCCCCCCCCCCCCACACACACACACACACACACCCACCCCGCCCCCTTCCCGTTGTTTTTGGCGAATGGTTAGAGTCTCTAACACGCACGCGCCTTCTGTGTGTGTGTGTGTGTGTGTGTGTGTGTGTGTGTGTGTGTGTGTGTGTGTGTGTGTGTGTGTGTGTGTGTGTTTGTGTGTGTGTGTATGTGTGTGTGTGTGTGTGTGTGTGTGTGTGTGTGTGTGTGTGTGTGTTTGTGTGTGTGTGTGAACTAACAAGGTCGCTCTTTTTCCAGAGCTGTGACATAGTCCTCCGCGATACCTCCAGACTTTGATAATTTCTTCCTTACTGCGTTAACTCATTCAGCCCGGTGCACGTATTTCCCAAACCGAGGCGTCCTCTAATGACTATGCGCCTGTTGCAGGAGATGGATCGACCATGATAATTCAAGGGTAGTGCCAGATTAGCTTCGCGCCTGTCTGGCACTACCGGCCTTGAATTATCATGGTCGACCCATCTCCTGCTGTAGTGCGTCTGGGCTGAATGGGTTAAACCTCAGTAGTGTCGAAGATAATATGACGCAGATTCACAGACAGACGCAGTAGCAGCATTGTCGACAGTTTGTGGACAGCGTTGAAACGTGTGACACACGGAATACCATCATTAACTTGTTCGAGATGAACTGCCTCCGGATACGCGACTGAAGCTGCGTATCCGGATGCAGTTTGTCTCGAATAAGTTAACCTTTTCGTGCAAGCAGTCACCGGTGCTGTAAAGAGTACCTGTGCCTTTATGTACAAGCGTGTTAAACGGCATGTGATAGACAAGGATGTGCAACAAACTTTACATAAGAAACTTCAAATATTTCACAGCCGGTTCAAACAAACACTCAACAAATCTGCATCTTCCCGTTCAACCAGCTTGAGACGGACGTAAGCTTACATGAAATGCTAATTTGGCGACACCTTTTTCTCACATGCGCTTTGAACATGTTTGAGGGTACGCACTTTAGACTGACTGCAAACGTAGATCGGGATGGGGACCCCCATCACCCCCACACAACCCGACACCCGTGTTTCCCTCTGGCCCAAACATACTATACATTGCTTGCTATTAATTTTTTCCTGTACTATTGTTTGGAACTGCCATCTTTCTTCATGCAAGAGTAAAACTCACCACCCTTTTTTTTTTTTTTTTTTTTTTTTTTTTTTTTTTTTTTTTTTTTTGGGGGGGGGGGGGGGGGTGGGGGGTCAGCGGAAAGCAAAGGTCTTGGCTCTGGGCTCCTTTTGTCTCAGGTTTACTGTCCCAACTGGACACCCTTCCCCCGATCCGCCCCCTGAAACATAAGGTATGACACTTCAGGTCAAAGATGTGCTGAATTGAAACTAACTTACAACCCGCGGAGCATACACTAGCACGAATGTTGACACAGAAATGTTTGCTAATTAGAAACATGCCCGGGTCTATAGTGTTTACCTTCCCTTTTGCAAACCATTCTTCTATGATCGTAAAATGCTCAGCCATTGCAAAAATGACGAAATCAGCGAGTGCACCGCCGGAGGAACACAGATATAAATGACGACAAGAAGCGTAGATCCTCGTGAGGCCCCCAAAGCATGGATGGGCTCATGAGGATCTATGCCTCATAAAAATGGGTGGCGTTGTTCCTGGCGTGTCAAACTTTCAGTTGAAGTTGTATGCGTTCTGTTTGTTCGCTTTGAGGCGTATCCTGGCTTATCACCTAAATTAATGCGCTTTCTTCTCTTTTCAGTACTCCAGGCGATTGGGGGAAAAGAGGGAAATACCCCAGTCAAGCTAAATGTGAACATGAACCGTTCTTTATATGAAACTGAATTCCATGGTCCCAGCGTGAATGAAGGCAGCTGGTCTCACTAGGTTACCCGAAGGGTCGACCGGTACAATTTGTGTGGGCAAATGATTCAATGGCTAATTGCATCCTATGTGTCCACAGTGTTTATAACTTTGAAGTACACTTCTGAATCATGTAGGTCTGCATCTGTCTTAACCCCTTGTCTGTCAGCATCTGGAACCTGCACAGAATCGCTGCCTCGCATTCTGAAGCAGATGGCTATGAATGAGGCCAGCAAAATTGCCTAGATCCTCATTAGCCCCCGCAATAAAGAGGCTAATGAAAATCTGTGCCTCTTGCATTTGGGTGTTTCATTTGGTGTTCCGGCAGTACGAGGGTTAAGCACGCCATCAAAAGCCCGCATCTCATCTCATCTCATCTCATCTCATGTCCGTCGTTCTTATTCAGGATACTTTTTGTATCGAGGTGTGCGTTCAGGTGAAAATTATTATTCTAACAATATAGTTAACTCCATTCATTTTTTTTTTCCTTCTGGTCTTCACAAATTTACGAGTATATATATATATTTGTTTTTCACCCAGTTAGCGAAGGCTTCATATTGCCTGGGCATTCCACTGATGAAGCAGTTGCGGGGGCTCATGAGGATCTATGCCTCTTGCTGGTAGCTTATTCCTTGTTGTACGCCGCTGGCAGATGGAGTTCAGCGTTAATGGGTTGAATATTGTCTTTGTGGAACCGCAGAATGTTGGCGTTCTTCTTCTACTAATTGCCCCAATGTGTATCAAACTATCTTGCAGAACGGTGGGGTTGCAGGGAAGGAGAGGGGAGGGGTGAGTGGGTGGAGGGTGACGGTGGAGAAACGCATCAGTTGCGACGTCATTCCAGCTGAAGGCAAACCTGAATCAGCAGCCTGAATCTCTCTGACCAGTCTGAATTTTATTTTTTTGTAATTTGTTGAGTAATAGATTTTTTACAATCTTCTCGTTACCAGAATACCCCAAAAGGGATTAACTCATTCGGGGCGTGCCGCATCCGGACACGCGGCCTTTGGCCGCGTGTCCGGATGCGGCACACATCTCGAATGAGATAAATGTTTTGAAAAGGGTTCTTAGAATCTACCAGATTTTCCGGGAACGGCGGAAAGTTCCCTTCTTGCCGTGCAAGCGAACACATCCGGCTGACTGAGATTTAATGTCCTAGTTACTCCGGCTCATTCTATTGGCTGACAGAACGAGTGAGACGTCATACTGTCTTTCCCAGCATGTTGTTCGTCATAATAGCATGCTTGATGACCATCTTGACACTGTTGTCAGCGACAGTTCAAAATGTACTTTAGAAGTCCTTTCATCGATTAAGTACCGGGAAAATGCAATTACAACCCAGATGCAATCTTGAGGCAAAGAACCTCTTGAAGCGCACGCGGGGTCTCAAGACTGACGTTCTTTGCCTCCTACCGACCCCAGTCTGTGCCATGTTCCCTGGGCAGAAGGGGCTTTGTGATGTTGAACTAAGAAAGATTTTGGAAACACAATCCGCGACCAGTGGCAGGAAAGCAGTTAACCTTAACGTATGCGGTCGTATGCCACTGCGGTCGAACCTGCCTGTCCCGGATTGGCCTCCGCAGCCACGAACAAGCCTGCAGACGTCGTGGGCAACTCCTATAAAATCTTCGTTCGCGAAGTCAAGCCAAGATGCACATGAAGCCGGTCGCAGATAGACTGACATACATTGCAGGGTGACGCCCGAGGTATGAGGCTAGCAGGAGATATAGCTCCTCGTAGGCCATTGCAACTGCGATTACCCTTGAGACTCTGTGCTTCTTGTACTGCGGCGTTGTTGGTCGTATTTAAGCAATAACGGTACTAATAAAAAGAACTGTTGATCTGAACCACTGTGTCTCTTTCTTCGTTGCCGAGACAAAGTCAGCACAACACAACTACAAGAGGTGTATAATCTCATGTGCCTCCGCACCTACAGAGGATGGTAAGGTTTTAGGTCTCAGACTGGTCTAGTGGGCTGCATCCTGCTACGTTCATAATTTCACAAAGTATGTTAACCCATATCATACTGAGGCTAAAAGCTTCAAATGTGTACACTGCCATACACAAGCTACATTATAGTACTTACAGATAAGGATACAGACCAATGGCTTTAGTTCAAGGGTGGTGCCAGAATAGCTTGGCACCTAGAGGTGCCAAGCTATTCTGGCACTACCCTTGAACTATTTCAGTCAAACTTATTTCACACACTGGTGTATTCCGATGATAAGGGTTAACCCGTTGAGCGACAGTTCAGGCAGACTGTGTTTCTGCAACCTTAGTTAATTCAGCACCAAAAAGCCCTCGCTGTCCCAGGAAAATGGATTCGAAGTGGTGTCAGCAAGAGGCATAGATCCTCATGAGCCCCCGCAGCTGCGGGGGCTCATGAGGATCTAAACCTCTTGCAGTTGGGTCCATGCATGAAATACCCGAAATTTCACGCTACTGCAAGAGGCAAAAAAACCTCACGAGCCCCCGCATCACGAGGTTGGTTGCCTTTTCCTAGGCCCATGTATGTCTGTGTTTTTATGGACAGGGTACGTCAGTCTGCGTTGAATTTCTTGTCATGGTTTTACAGACAAATAACAATGAATCGTTGACTGTTGGCCAGTCGCGTGAGTGAGCTTAGCCCTGCGCCAGCCACTAAGCAAGGTGCTCCTCTACAGCGCCACGACACTCACCCCGCTGTAGCGGAGCGCCTTGCTTAGTGGCTGGCACAGGACTAAGCTCACTCATGCAACATACCCCTGGGTCTTATCGCTGTTAAAAAAAAAATTTAAAGACCGCACTGACACAAAAACAAAACAGAAAGCATGGCATGGCTCCATTATATTGCAGAAATTACACAGTGAAGTGAGACAGTGACACTCATCGTAGACACTCTCTTGAAAAGACAACAAATACACAGGAAACGCCGACAGTAGCCGATGTTATTACGATCTTTTCAGGAAATGTCCTCTTTTTTTTGTTCGTTAAAAAATCAAGATTTGTATTGTATAACGATGAAAATCTTGCCTTTCTCAAAACTGGACATACTGACTATTGCCAAATAACCTGAGAACTGACTTAGCCTGTTATGACTGATCAATATCCCCATAGATCCCATTTGGCAAGCCACCAGCATGTGTGCAATACTTCGTTTAACTCATTCAAGACGTGCTGCCTCCGGATACGCGGCTTATGCCGCGTATTCAGAGGCGGCACGTCTCGAATGAGTTAAAGGCCCACTACTGCCGTAACTGTTCAAAGATACACTTCTGTAACAGATGGTTACGAAACGCTGCGCACAGGCCGAGCTGTGGTTCATTTTTTAGACGCAGGACAATCCGCCCAGAAGGACAATCCCAGAAGGACAATCCCAGAGGGACAATCTGCGTGAAGTGGCAGTTAAGGGGGTAACATTCAAAATGCGTTTATATTATTGTAAACTGCAGCTGCAGTCTGATAAATAAAATCGACTTTAAGACGTTAACCCCTGTGTGTGCTTTCTGTAGCTGTGGCTGCATGCGCAAGGGAGTCGAGCGAAGAACAGCTAGTGTATTTCCTACCTGAAAATCAAGTCGTCACTGCCTCAGTGAAGGTCTGAGCGCTTTGATCTGATTGGCCACCAGGTTGTGTTTGCGCGTGAACATCACGTGGGTCAACCAGCGTCAGAGCGGATTGCTCATTCACTCGGGCATCACCTGCGCAGTGTAATAAATAACATAACGGATAGTGCATTTACATATTCAATACGTGCGCAATATAGTAATGCAATGGCGCAATGTAATAAGTAACATAACGTATAGTGCATTTACATATTCAAAACTTGCGCAATATAGTAATGCAATGGCGCAATGTTTTCACCCATTTAACCTCACTGGCGCATTTACCAGATTTTTGGATGCATCACATAACGACTGTTGGCCCGTTAAAGGAGATGAATCGGGCATGATAATTCAAGGAAAATGCCCTTGAATTATCATGGCCGATTCATCTTCTCCTGTAGGGCGTCGAGGTTAAATGGGTTAACTTAAGACCTCATCGCGCGCGCTCCCAAGCCATACCGCGTAGTAACTTGTCGTTAGGGACCACAAGCTTAACCCATTCAGCCCTGACGCACTACAGCAGGAGATGGATCGACCATGATAATTCAAGGGTAGTGCCAGATTAGCTTGGCGCCGACAGGCATGGTCGTTAGATGACGCCTCTAAAATTGGGGAAATACGTGCGCCGGGCTGAATGAGTGAAGGCCCCGCCACACATGCCGGTTGTGCCCCGATTTTGAAGCCGACTTCATTCCGATCCGATTGCGATCGGATGACCTCATATATCCGATCCGATCCCAATCGGCTGGGAATCGGGTGTCTAGAACCTGCTCTATTTTTCCGATCTGAATCGGCCCCGATTGTAAGCTTCAACCAATCAGAGCGCGTCTAGCAAAGCATGTCGTTTCACTTTGAAAATGGCGGAAGATCAGTACCACCTTCGTTGCCGATGTTTCGCCCGCCTCTTCCCGAATATGATGCAAAACTGCCGATAATACAAGCACATCATCATCACTGTCAAAACTAGCAGCCATTTCGCTGAACAGGTACGACCTTGATCTTCGATTCAAACCGGTCGGCTAAAAAAAGTCGGGGAATGCGTGGCAGTGCACACGTTTTTGCAGTCCGGTCCGATCACACTCCGATTCGAAACTGCTCGAGAATCGGCCTCAAAATCGGGCATGTGTGGCGGGGTCTTTAAACATGGCGCAGGAATCGTTCCTGATTCCATCAGATGCATACCGGATTCAATCGGTGTGCATTTTCTCGAGGACAATAAAATCTATCAGAAAGGGCCGAGGCAAAAATAAAGTTTGATTGATGCCATTCTTGTCATTCACGTCATTTGTTTTTTACCATTCGAACGGCAGTAATGCTGTGCAAGTGGCAGCGGTCCTACACTAAACGGTTCGAGTGTGTGCGTTGCAGTACCTCTTTAGGGATGCATTTTAAACACTCGCTTGATTATGTCAAAGGGTTATTGTGCTTTGTTTATGTACCAACAGAACGGTTATAACCCCTCCCTTTTCGCAATTGTTTTAGGGTGTAAAACTTCCTCTTTTTTGTTGTGCCTTTTTTGGCGTTTTGAGCAACAAAAGGCATGACAGGTGGTGTGAAAAAGAGCAAAATCTGAGTAATTTTAGTTGACCTAGTGTGTTCATGGGAGCCATATTGGGGCATGTGCACGGTTGTATGCAGCCTTGCAGACGACAGTTTTGTCATGGGGTACTTAGTGCAATAGGGTGTTGTGGAAAACGCTAGCAGATGATTTGTTTAAGAATTGCTGAAAATGTTTGTCCTGCGATATGCTCCGTGTGGATGTTTTGTTTTGGCAGAAAGGTTCTTCTTCATAGCTTTGTGTTGCAAGAAGCTAATAGAGAACAGTGTGTGAAAAGGGGGCGTAACCTAATTGCCCTGTGTGGTGGGACCAGTATGGCTGACGCGCACGTTCTGCGGTAAATTTGTGTTGACGTTTTCTCGGCAGTGATGGGTTTAATAGCGACCTTCCCGGATCTTGCATTATGGACCTCACCTGCTGCATGTCAATATTGGCAGCATTATTTCATCACAACTCGCTCAGTCCGAACAGAATGACTCGCTCAGTGAGTACACCGCAGGAGGAACATAGATCTTCATGTGGACAGCAAGAGGCACAGATCCCCATGAACCCCTGCTGCCTGCGGGGGCCCATGATGATCTAGGCCTCTTCCAAAATTAAGGAATTTGCTCCGTGAGTGTGTCGGGGTTTCAACTGACGTTGTATGATCTTTCAGTTTGTTTGCTTCAGTTCATATCCTGGTGTATTCACCATAAAGACGTACTCCTGTTCTTTTTCGATCCAGGAATATGGACTCTGAGTGGAAAAAGAAGGGGAATTCCCGTCATTTTGGGCGTATACTATTGATTCTGACCATGCATGATTATATATTATACAAATAACTCTAGATGACGCACGCATAGAAGTTAATTTTACGATTGGCTGGAAAAATATCGTACGAGCCAATCGCCAAGAAAAAAAACTTGTCAACGAACGGACTAGTAAGTCTTATGCGGTTATCACTGGCATAAATACCTATTAGAGCAGCCTGTGTACGATTTTCCTCTATGATTATAGTTATTTTGCGTGTTTGAACATTTCTCCGTGAACTTTTGGACACAGTCTGGCAGGTTTCGCAATGGCTCGCATGTGTACGAGCGTCTGGGCGAGTTTTCTGGTATGTGTCTCATGCATGCACACAAAAACAAATAACATATTTCCGTTTTCTGCTTCAAAGCATCATTTCGCGCGATCTTATGTCTTTAGACATAAACGTAGGAAGATAGATCTACCATTATAGTTCAAAGGTAGTACCAGATATGCTTGGTATTTTGCAAGGCGCCAAGGGGGGGGGGAGCGGGAGGGGGGAGGGATCTGGCACTACCTGTGAACTCTTATAGTTATTACCCAATGCGCAAAAAGCCATTGGGCCTTCGTCTTATTGTTTTCCTCCCTACATCACACGACCAGTCCCTTTAGCGCACACCGTACCATGTGACCGTAATACAAAAACCCTTGTTTTCCTCCCTACATCACACGACCAGTCCCTTTAGCGCACACCGTACCATGTGACCGTAATACAAAAACCCTTGTTTTCCTCCCTACATCACACGACCAGTCCCTTTAGCGCACACCGTACCATGTGACCGTAATACAAAAACCCTTGTTTTCCTCCCTACATCACACGACCAGTCCCTTTAGCGCACACCGTACCATGTGACCGTAATACAAAAACCCTTGTTTTCCTCCCTACATCACACGACCAGTCCGTTTAGCGCACACCGTACCATGTGACCGTAATACAAAAACCCTTGTTTTCCTCCCTACATCATACGACCAGTCCCTTTAGCGCACACCGTACCATGTGACCGTAATACAAAAACCCTTGTTTTCCTCCCTACATCACACGACCAGTCCCTTTAGCGCACACCGTACCGTGTGACCGTAATACAAAAACCCTTGTTTTCCTCCCTACATCACACGACCAGTCCCTTTAGCGCACACCGTACCATGTGACCGTAATACAAAAACCCTTGTAGCGAAAAATGGCGGAATTTTCGTAGCCCTCTCTATGACGCGTTATGACCTCGTTTTCGAGTCTTGATACCAATTCGGTTCGACGAAACAGCAGAAAAAAAACGTACTAACGAAGTGCTATTTGACACAATACACATCCTCTACCTTATTTGTTACGACGTGAGGACCCAACTTAAACATCATTTCACCACTAATTACACAACACAAATAGCAAAAGCCTTCACCAAATCCATCGCATCGCCATGCACCGAGCATTTTCAAAGTTCGGGAAACCACCGAACAAAAATAGCTTTTCAGTTATTTTAACCAATCAGAGACAGCAAATACCCTTGCATCCAGCATACGTTGTAAAGAACACACTCACGTCTGCCTCAGCCGGCAGATTTAAATACTACCAACATGCCACGATTCCAACAAAGCACCGAACAACAAATTCAAAAACTAAAACAAAAAATACGCACCCACACACACGATAAAATCTAACAGCACAGCAGTTAACACTCTTCGTGATTACCTCTAAGAAAATAAGCAGGATGTTGATTTCGCTTTGTTTGAAAACAAAAAAAAATGAATGCGGTCCTTTTACTATCTGACCTCATGTGAACGCTGTAAAATGAAATCTTACATTCAAATCCCTCTCAGCACCAGTCCTGCTGTCAACAACGAGCGTTCTTTGGTACTCCTTTGCAGATATCCAAACGCACATGAGACTTTAGAATAAAACAATGACAATGTGCTGCACACTCGAAGCATCCCTTTCAAAAGCACAAGGCGCCATGCTAACACGCACATGCTGTCACATGGTCAAATGCCGATCACTTCATGTCAAAGTTCTTCATTTTTCTGAGTCACACAGCAATCAAGAAGCACTCTTCTGTGTCACTGTCACACTTTGACGACCTTTTGTAGGCATTGCAGCTGGAAACATTTTGTACACAAGCCAAAATAAACTTTTTACTCTCGACGTTAGCGCTTCACGCGGAATCATGCTACGTCACACTCTGTCTGAATGGGAATCCCCGGCAGAACATGTATATTCAATGGTGTCGCCTATCCGCAAGAGAAGAAGGCTTCGTCAACTGGATTTTTTCCAAAGAATACACGAAGGAATGAAAACAAATACGTTATTAGTCGGAGGGGTTCGCTGCACGGACCCTTGTAGGCCTTCGGGAGGTCAAAGGAATCATTGTACCCCTCAGGCCTTCGGGGTACAATGATTCCTTTGACCTCCCGAAGGCCTACAAGGGTCCGTGTAGCATATGGCAAACCCCTCCGACCAATAACTTATATTGTTTTTATATGGTCTTTCCAGACGCCCTCGAAAGCTGCGCGTGTCAGTTGTGAATGTGTTACGTTTCATTTGAACCTATGACACTGACTCACGTCTACTCTCGTGTCTACACACACACACACACACACACACACACACACACACACACACACACACACACACACACACACACACACACATACCACCAACAACACCATCACCACCACCACCCATCATCATGTTCATCATCATCCATCATCATCAATAATCATATTGTAAGAAACAATTCGACATGATACGAACAAAGTTCAAAATAAAGATACTATCTTAGGCACCACTTCGGGTGAATGATTGGCCATTACAATTCAAAGGTATTGCCAGACTGGCTCAAATCATACTAAATATAGCTGTCGCTAAATTTGTATCATATTGCACTCCAACGACGAGTGAAGAAAAAAATACAAGTAGCACACAAAAGTGGCGCTAAAACATTTTAGACTGAGAATGGCCCACTTTTCGGAGGGGGAGGGGGGGCAGGTGGGGGGTTAACTCATTCAGCCCGACGGCCGTATTTCCTAAATTTTGGAGGCTTCATCTAATGACTATGCAACAGTTGCAGGAGATGGATCGACCATGATAATTCAAAGGTAGTGCCAGATTAGCTTGGCGCCCACTGGCGCTAAGCTAATCTGGCACTGCCTTTGAATTATCATGGTCGACCCATCTCCTGCTGTAGTGCGTCAGAGCCGAATGGGTTAACTACTTATCGTACAATATTTCGTGCCCTACAAGCCATATGACCGCACTTGGAATGGAACAGTCCTGTTCCATCTTTCTCCAAGAGCGTTTACAAACTATTCCGCTGAATGTTGTCGTCGGATCGAGCGTAACAGTTCAAGGCTAGTGCCTGATTAGCTAGGCGCCTACGGATGCACTACTCGTGAGCTGTCATGATCTATCCACCTCAAACAAGGCGAGTGCCTGACTAGCTTGGCGATTACGTGTGCATTACCCTTGAGCTATTACGGTCTATCCACCTCACACAGCTGTCTGTGAAAGAAACAGAAATAAAAACTTTCGCAATTCTGAAAACGTTCGCACAGCTGTTAGCTCTTTCCCGGCCGTATTTCCAAAATTTTGGAGACGTCATCTAATTACTATGCACCAGTTGCAGGAGATGGATCGACCATGATAATTCAAGAGCAGTGCCAGATTGCGCCAAGCTAATCTGGCACTATCCTTGAATCATCATGGTCGACCCATCTCCTGCTGTATTGCGTCAGGGCTGAATGGGTCAAGGTTTTGTGCACTGCGGCTTGAACTTCAGCCATAGAAGGTCCACTCTCTCTCTCTCTCTCTCTCTCTCTCTCTCTCTCTCTCTCTCTCTCTCTCTCTCTCTCTCT
This sequence comes from Semisulcospira habei, assembly GCA_036245525.1. NCBI lineage: Eukaryota > Metazoa > Mollusca > Gastropoda > Semisulcospiridae > Semisulcospira > Semisulcospira habei. The sequence goes on from BTPG01000001.1 coordinate 251,519,997, forward strand.
CTCTCTCTCTCTCTCTCTCTCTCTCTCTCTCTCTCTCTCTCTCTCTCTCTCTCTCTATCTATCTGTAGCATCTAGACATGGACACCATTTCAAAGTACCCCTGCCGCGTATTGATTTATTCAAAACCAGTTTGTCATTTTCGGGAAGTTCATTCTGGAATTCTATTCCTGCAGAAATCAGAAACGCAAAGACGCTCACCTCATTTAGGGTCAGCCTCTTCAAACACCTAGAATCTCTGACGTAATCTAATCATTACAGTACAGGGATAACTTGCGCGTGTGTTCAGGTGTGTGAATGTTTGTGTGTGTGTGTGTGTGTGTGTGTGTGTGTGTGTGTGTGTGTGTGTGTGTGTGTGTGTGTGTGTGTGTGTGTGTGTGTGTGTGTGTGTGTGTGTGTGCGCGAGAGAGAGAGAGAGAGAGAGAGTGAGAGAGACACAGAGAGAGAAAGAGAGCGTCTGTTTGTTTTTTTTTTTGTTTTGTTTTTTATATAATATACAGTGGACCATAATATCTGAGTGTCAAGAGTACATTGAATACTGCATGTACTATGTATAATGTTTTTGCCTTCATATGTGTGTACGCGATACTTTTGGGCGCGCGCTCACGTGTGTGTGTGTGTATGTGTGTGTGTGTGTGTGTGTGTGTGTGTGTGTGTGTGTGTGTGTGTGTGTGTGTGTGTGCGTGCATTCTGTGTGTATGTGTGTGTGCATGCTGTGTGTGTGTGCATGCTGTGTGTGTGTGTGTGTGTGTGTGTGTGTGTGTGTGTGTGTGTGTGTGAGACAGAGAGAGAGAGAGAGAGAGAGAGAGAGAGAGAGAGAGAGAGAGAGAGAGAGAGAGAGAGAGAGAGAGAGCACATATATACATATTTGCCTTTGCTGTATGAATTCTAATGTACTTAATGATTTTCTGTGTATTGCTTTACTTTGCATTTTTACTCATTTTATATTTTTGTGCGTACGCGTTATGCGCGTACGTATGTCTGGAGTGCGTGTCCGAGAGCGTGTGTGTATATGTGTGCGTGTGTGTCTAAGTGCGTGCGTGTGCAAGTTTGTGTTTGTGTGTGTGTGTGAGCGTGCGTGTGCGTGCGTATGTGCGGGCGTGCGTGCGTGAGCGAGTGCATACATGCGTCAGTGTGTGGTATGTGTATGTTTACATGTCTATGTCATTTATGTAGTAGATTTCGCATAGATCCTCATGAGCCCCTGCAACTGCGGGGGCTCATGAGGATCTATACCTCTTGCAGTTGGTTGGTGTTCAGATTTTCGCAGCACTGACCGGGTCAACGATGACTTCAGACGTGGGGATAAAAATCGGACCAGCGACGAAAACACGGTGACTGTTTGCTGACGCACACTGACTGTTTGCTGACGCACACTGACTGTTTGCTGACACACACTGACTGTTAGCTGACGCACACTGACTGTTTGCTGACACACACTGACTGTTTGCTGACACACACTGACTGTTAGCTGACGCACACTGACTGTTTGCTGACACACACTGACTGTTTGCTGACGCACACTGACTGTTAGCTGACGCACACTGACTGTTAGCTGACGTACACTATTCTTGCAGAATAACCAGCACGAGACTCAGACCCAGCGGAATCTGTGATTCATAATGGTGTTATTTGTGTCAGAAGACTCATTCTGCCCCAACACCGAAATCCCCATATTTTGCCGTTGTCTTCTGAAGACTCTAGTGTAGTGCAGGACACAGATCGACCATGATAGTTCAAGGGTGATGCCAGAATAGCTTGGCGCCCATAAGCGCCAAGCTATTCTGGCATCACCCTTGAACTATCATGGTCGATCCATATTGTTCATATTTTTAGACTTATTATGCTGCTCCATTTCCCTCCTCTCTAAGCCAACCTCTGATCAACACACACGTCGGCGCACACAAATAAAGACGGACACACGGCGCTTCCCGCCATTAGTACTCTCTGTGGGCTCATGTCGCGACAGGAATCCATCTCCTTCTACTCTAACCCACCCTCTGGTCCACACACACTGGCACACAGAAATAAAGACGGACACACGGCGATTCCCGCCATTCGTAAGCTCTGTGGTCTGGCGTAGCATAGCTATTCTGAAGAACAATGATAGCACGAGCAGTGAAATGACGTCACTTCAAGCTTCACGTCATGGCATCATTAGTCCCACGACGCTGTGTTCATAGTGACGACTCGATGTTATACGTCACTCATCGCAGTACTAACATTTGACGTATCAGAGGATCAACTTTGCCATTTCTTGCTGATTTTCACGCCTGGGGCTTACAGGTACTAGGTAACAATTTTGACCTAATCCTACCCCAGGGCCGGGACAAACAGCAGGTTTATGCAAACACTGTTTATGAAAAAAAAAAAAACATGCGGGTATTAATGAGAAGATAAATTATTTTTCGTAAAAGAAAGATTAACATTATGTTAGCTGTTTTACAAATGACTCCGAAAAGGAGGTGCAGAAAATTGTCTGATTTTCACACCTAGGGCATACAGGTCACAATTGACCTAATCGTACCCGACAGCCGAGATAAATTGTAGGCTTATGTAAATACCGTATACGAAAAATCATGCAGTTATTAATGAGAAGAATGTTTGTTTTTTTTCGTTAAAAAAAAAGATTCAATTGTTTTAAGATTAACCCACACAATTTGTAACATTAATCCCCAAAACGTGAAAATATTTTTATATACATTTAATTATCACTCACAAAGTTCTAGAGGTACAATGCTGGTTAACAAACCCATTCAGTATCTCCCTTTTATCTAGCTATATGCAAAATATCTAGTAAACATAACGGACTCAAGAATGAATCTGCCGGTTTTTGTGAAACGGCCATTTTCTCGCCAATGAGAATCTTAATAAAAAAATCGAAAAACAGATCTCGAGATAATTCTTTTAAGGACAATATCCGAAAATTTCAAGCTTGTCCGTCCTCAAACGCGGGCTCTAGTCGCTGTCACACACACACACACACACACACACACACACACACACACACACACACACACACACACACACACACACACACGCGGCGCTTTGGCGCCAAAAAAGATGTTCTCTAGCAAGGTTTGCGTAGCTAGACGTGACGTCATTTTTATCTTGTTACTTCTTTGCCAGAATTTCTGCCCTGCACGCCAAAACCGTCATGTGCATGCTCCGGAATGCGCTCCGACCAGCCCCATTTCAAAGTCTACCGTTTTTTTCAATACGGTAGACAAAATGAAGATGTTTATGATGACTGGTAACAACTGATTAGTATATTGCGCTAGCTGACAAATTTATTGGCAGTACTGCTTCGGACGTAGAACGTCAAAATGTGACGTCACACTACAGTTGTCTGCGTCCAGGACAGTGCCATTCAAGGCGCCACATCCGTGAAACAGTACAAGCTATTGCAATGTCAGAAATTATCCTTACACTTCTCTCCAGCATGCGTACAAAACTGCTGGTGACGGGCGTGCTGCCTATCGCGTCATCTGACGCTGTTATTACGTCATCTTCAGTGGCTTTTTCTGCCTCTGCAAAAAAGAGTCAATCAACAATAACATGCCATGCCAACGTGAGTATATTCAAACAATATAAACGCTAAAATCAGTGACATGAAGAAAACATAAGATTTATTTTATATATCTAAATAACTCATTTGCCTTTCAGAAACCACAGCAAGTGGTAGATTGCCCAAGTTCAAGGATAGTGCAAGATTAGGTTGACGCCCTTCAAGACACAAAGCCTAATCTGGCACCTCTCTTGAACCATCATGGCCGATCCATCTCCCACAGATGGTGCATAGTCTTCTTAGACACCTCGCAGAGTATTTTACATTTCTATAAGGTGTGAATTGGTTAAAATACAATCTTGTTTTCGTGTTCGGTTTAACATCTGTCGTCACCACAACAGTGATTTCATGGACGGCAGTGAGCAGAGGCCTTTGGGTCCACGACGACCTCAGTGGATCCACGCACGGCCGTCGTGGGCCAGAAGCCTTTTTGCTACTGGGGTGATTAAAATGAGGGAAGCAAGATTAGTCTTTCAGACTCAAATTCAATTTCATTACTGAACATACGAGCTCGGACAGCGGTAGCCAAATTTAACCCCGCGTCCTCGTTAACTGTCACCTTTTTGGTCTGGATTGACTCGTTAACTGTGAATTCGTGCTATTCTGAATATATACGTATCCATAATTTGAACATTGTACCCTGGTCAGAGATGTGTAACATTTCGGCTCTAATGTGTGCTGGTCTGTGAATTTAGACCTTACAGCCTAAAGCCGAAGGTAAAAGATTCCAGACCAAGATAGATACCGAGCCCGGGGGGTGGGGGGGGGGGGATCACTTCATGAAAATAAAGACCATAACAAAATGCTGTATTAGCTTTATTGATGTGTTTGTGGCTGTGGTCAGTTCACCAGTCAACAGTGAGAAAAGAAGTACCCAACGGAGAAAGAAACACGCTTAGAAAAGACGGGTACAACACAATTTATTAATATTTCGGGTAAATACCCTTTGTCAAAATAGACAAACAAACAAACATAGAGATTAGCCGCTACTTATCTTCAATGGCAGAAGGAATGTGGCAACTCAATTCCTTCTGCCATTGAAGATAAGTAGCGGCTAATCTCTATGTTTGTTTGTTTGTCTATTTTGACAAAGGGTATTTACCCGAAATATTAATAAATTGTGTTGTACCCGTCTTTTCTAAGCGTGTTTCTTTCTCCGTTGGGTACTTCTTTGCATATTACACGCTTGGCAGTAACCTTTTTGGTCTGGATTGATTAACAGTGAGAAAGGCGACACTCCTCTCCTCCTCCCCTCCCCCCCCCTAACCCCACCCCTAACCCCCCCCCCCCCACCCTTCCCCCCCCCCCCCCCCGTTCCTGCCACCATCACACCTTCACGACCACTGAACGAGGACCAAAAGAAGCGGTGTAGGTATTGGTGTGTGCATCTGAGATGGCAAAGGGCTGTCCACTTTTTTCCCACGGTGTTGTGGATACAGCAAAAATCTGCTTAGAGCAACCGTCCTTATAAGAGATCGCCTGTCGTTAGCGACCATCATCTGGGTGCCTACACGTGACACGTTTTGCCCGTCAAGACTTCTCTTCTCTTCTTGTTTTTAAATATTGGTTGCACAAGACAGGTTTTAGCATTTTTATTAATAAAATCCCAGTGCGCAAAAGGGCGTGGTCCAACGGTCGTGCGCGGGCCAACGGCGGCCGACATCGGCCCGATGGCCTTTTGTGCATTGAGGTATCCCCTCCACTACCAAGAGACACGAACTTTCTTTGAACATCTAGCAAATTCACCACCGAATAACTCCATCCAGCCCTGCAAGGAACATGGTACACACAGGTTCAAGAAACGTATATGGGGCCAGCAAAACAGGACGAACCTCGATCGTCAGCCCCTATGTCTGCCGGGTCTATAGAGGGCTTATCTCCCTTGCAATTAGCTGGCGTTTGCATTCTCTAACAGGACGAACCTCGATCGTCAGCCCCTATGTCTGCCGGGTCTATAGAGGGCTTATCTCCCTTGCAATTAGCTGGCGTTTGCATTCTCTAACAGGACGAACCTCGATCGTCACCCCCTATGTCTGCCGGGTCTATAGAGGGCTTATCTCCCTTGCAATTAGCTGGCGTTTGCATTTTCTAACAGGACGAACCTCGATCGTCAGCCCCTATGTCTGCCGGGTCTATAGAGGGCTTATCTCCCTTGTAATTAGCTGGCGTTTGCATTCTCTAACAGGACGAACCTCGATCGTCAGCTCCTATGTCTGCCGGGTCTCCAGAGGGCTTATCTCCCTTGCAATTAGCTGGCGTTTGCATTCTCTAAGCAGTAACGGGGTCAAATTGCACTTGAATGGCGGAGGTTCTCTGCCGCCTGCATCTGGTTGTTGTTGGTTGTGTTCTGGCGGCGGAGGGGTTAAATATACAGCCTAGCACTGCTCTGCGAAGACAAAGGACTGTAAGACCGTTTTCGTGAAAAGCGAGATTTTCATTGTAATTCAATGAAGATCGCGCTATTTACAAAAACTGGACTTGCTGTCTCCTGCCTTCACAAGGTCAGCGCGGTTCTAGCGTATTCCCAGTAGCAACACGTCTTCGGGTCCACGACGGCCGCGGTGGGCCCGCGCACAGCCGTCTGCCCGAGGACCTATGCTTACTGGGTTAGCTCTGATTTACCTTTCCCTTTTGCCTTTGCGATCTCCTCTTCATTCTCTTCCAAGACGTCCTCAACGTCTTCCTCTTCTTTTTTTTGCGTCACTTCTTGGTGTGACGTCCTGAGGGGGCGTGGCCTGCCTGTGGACTGTGCCCAATGCGGTGCGTGGACGGGAAGACAGGCCCCGCCCACTGTCCGCTGAACGGCGTATGTGGGCGGAGCGAACCCTCCCGCTGACAGGCTGGTAGCCCGCTCCTTTGCTCATAAACCGAAACAGGTTTTCTCTTCTCTGGTATCTGAAAATCAAACACGTGGTCAGCCAATTACAGTCGAACCGGTGGTGTTAGCAAGATGAAAGCGGTGTTCAGTGACTGACGCTTTCTCAAAACGGTTCACCTGTCATTTAACCCTGTTAGCCCCGCAAGGTCCCATTTCTCAAATTTTGGAGGTGTTGTCTAATAATAATATTATTATTAATAATAATAATAATAATAATAATAATAATAATAATAATAATAATAATAATAATAATAATAATAATAATAATAATAATATAATAATAACGGTATTTATAATGCGCTTATCTTATAATAATTATAACTCTAAGCGCGCAAATAGTAAAATACATTACGACAGTCAGCTTGGGGTGGGGAGTGTGGTGATGTTATAGTGCTAGAACTGTTGAAAGAGGTGCGTTTTGAGGGCGGACTGGAAGGAGGAGGGAGAGTGTTTCTGACGGAGAGAGAGTGGGAGAGTGTTCCAGGTGGATGGACCGTTTACTGAGAAGAAGCGGGGGCCGAAAGTGCTCAGTTTGGTGCGGGGTATGTGGAGGCGGAGAGGGTCGGAGGCGGAGCGGAGGGAGCGGGAAGGAGTGTCTAATGACTGTACCAGGTGCAGGAGATGGATTGACGATGATAATTCAAGGGTAGTGCCAGATTAGCTTGGCGCCTGAAGGCGCCAAGCTAATCTGGCACTACCCTTGAATTTGAATTATCATGGTCAATCAGTCTCCTGCTGTAGGGACTCGAGGTTAAATGGGCAGGGTATGGTTGTACCTTGCTTAACGTCCCGACTTTCTCAGGACGTGCCTGCCCAAAAAAAAAACTAAACAGAATATTGAATGTATGTCGCCAGCCGGTCTAATACGCTAAATAAATCTAAGACATGGGGCCTAAATAAAGCCAAGACCATTTAGCAACACACATCCAATATCAAGAGCTAAGGCAGCGCAGACAGTAGGGTGAGTTTAAAAAAAGAAAATACAGGTGAATGGACCAAGGGTAGCCAGAAACACATGCCCCAGAATAGAAGGGAAAACCCACCCTGCGGGGCTGACCAGGGTGATCCTGGGAACTAAAATGTAGTTAACCCCACCCAAGTCTCCCAGGGCAGACCCGGGGGGGGTTAAATGGGGTAAGACCATCATGTAGATGGCTACAAACACCTAACTGATGGTCTTTAATGACAGGTCATCTCTCATGAGAGTGGTGGCTCAAAGCAGGTTCTTCTGTCATACCAATCGCTAACTTGAGTTGTCCTCTATAGACCTCATTACAATTCAGGCAGGCATCTGAAAGAAATGATACCTCACGGGTGCCTCCATCGGGCGCCGCCCTTGAGCTATCGTGGTTGAAAAGTCGCATTTATTTAACTTTTTATCGCCTCGAGCTTGGCGCCTTTAAGATTTCTACAGAACATTTAATTGTTTTCTTAGAAATGAACAGATCTCCCATCATGTCTATTTTTGTAAAATGCTAGAGTTTCATGAATTATTATTATTATTATTATTATTATTATTATTATTATTATTATTAATTATTATATTTAGATAGCGCAAACTCCCTGCAGTACATGCTTTTAGGGCAGAGAGATTGTTCATATTCCTACACACCTCCTTTGCTGCCTTTGAGCGGAAAAGCTGTAGCACACACGTGTGTGATACAGCTTAGCTGCGTAAACGGACCAAGTGTGCATAAAATTGTCTTGTAGAAAGTCTGGTCTACATTAAGGTACGGGCACACGCGATATTGAGACTTGACCTACTTTCAGCTCACGTGCAATGGCATCATTTCATAGTGACGACTATCACTCTGGCGTCATGAATTCCGCTATTACATCATCATGTAGGAACATGTGTCTGTCATTCAAAATATTGACGCCACATTAGAAAGTAACTTACGTCCGGATTTTTGCCAAGATACAATGGCGGCTGTGTGGCAAAAGCCAACTCACATCAGATTCATGCCAAGAAAAAAGGTGAGTAAGAAATAGAATCTCACATCGGTGTTTGGTGATACTGAGGATCTCACTCTCGTGTCTTAAAACCATATCCTATTCGCTTTCGTTCGTAGGTTAAGGTTTGAAAACCACTCGAGTGAGATTCGCAGGATCACCTAAACACCGATGTAAGATTCTATGTATCCCAATCGTCTAGCACTGATTTCTTCAATTCTTACTCAGCACTGGGAGGTCGACTGTGCACTTTTTCCGGCAGGTCACGTGACATGATGTGTAGGCAGCCTCGTTCTCGCAAAGACTCGCGCACCTCGTGATGTTTGTAGCCGTCCCAAACGGACTTCCGGTAGCCTCGGTCTCGCAGATCCTCGTCTGGCGGGAAGTGGTGACGTCTGCTCTCCAGCACGTGCAGAAGGATCTCTTTGCTGACCACCTCCAGCGCTGCTCTGTGAATTGTGGATAAATAGAAAACTCAGCAAGCAAAGGTCCTCGGACCCACGACGGCCGCAGTGGGCCTGCACACAGCTGTACGCGGGCCCACTGCGGCTGTCGTGGGCCCGAAGACGTTTTGTTAATAGGAAATTGATTGTAACAGTAAACAATGTCTCGATGAAAAGCCTCGACGTTTTGGGCTGTCGGATTTTATCAGGCCATCTCCACATTTTTTTTTTACAAATCGTGATATGGGACTCCTAAATCTCAATAACTAATATATTTATACGGATACGCGGCACAAAGGAGCCGTATTTGCTCTGCCTTTGAAGGCAAAAGACTGGCAAGTCAACTTTTGTGAAGAGTGCTATTTCTATCGTAATAAAATGAACATCTCGTTTTTCATAAAAGTGGACATCTGTCTTTTGTCTTCACAGGGCAGAGCAAGGATACCACGCGTGCAAATGTCCGCCCTGTTCTTGTGGCCAGGAACCGCATTTAACTCATTCTACCCCAGATAACCTACCTATGGGCGCCAAGCTATTCTGGCATCACCCTTGAACTATCATGGTCGATCTGTGTCCTGTATTAGAGTGCAGTCTTCAGGGGACAACGGCGAAATTTGGGGATTTCGGTGTTGGGGTGGAATGAGTCAAGTATCTGCACGGTCAAGCCCGTGGCCATACAGAGTCGCAATTTCCTTCCATCATTCACACAGTGGAGTGTCCGATGATTCACATAATGATATTCGTGAGTGATTACTGCAACGTTTGTTAAGAGCCACAGCTGTTTGAAATTCATCCACCAAGACAGCCGTAAGTCCAAGATCACAGAACATCACGCACATAGGAAGGGGGTGGGGGGGGGGGGAGAGAGATAGAGAGAGAAAGAGAGGGATGACGGTGTGTGTGAGGTCAACTCTAAGGCCATTTCCGGACAATGTTGAAACTCGGCAATACGGAGGTTATATCCGGGACACAGATTTAAGTACGCTACGACCACAGGCGAGGAGATAGTCGTGAGCGCTCTAATCCTTCTAGCCCAGGGTCCCTACAGCAGGAGATGGATTGGCCATGATAATTCTATCTCCTGCAACTGGTACATAGTCATTAGGCAACACCTCCAAAATTTGAGAAATGGGACCTTGGGGCTAAAAGGGTTACAACTGAGTTTACGTCGAGTTTGTGCGGGCTAGCTGTGGTCGCTGTCGGCCCAAGGACCTTGAGCTTACTGCGCACAGCGGTACGGCTTGGATGGCGTACACTTCAGAGTCTGTTTGGCGTGCTTGGATGCTCGCGTTAGACACGATTTGTGTACGAACAGTAAGCACGCTCCGGTCTGCAAAGGGATTTATTTTCGACAAAAGAAACAATTCCCAATTCCCAGTTCCCAAAGGGTCGCAATTACCCAAACTGAAAGTTGCCCTGTACCGGACCACGTTATGGTTCGGGTGATAGACCGACCATGGTCGTCCAAGCGTGAAGCCAGGACAGCGTGGCGCCCAGAGACGCCAAGCTATTCTGGCACGACGATTGAACTGCCATGTTTGATTCAAATCTTCACGTAGTGCCGGTGTTGGGGCTGAATTGGTTAAAGCGTACTTAAAGGGATACGCGCCAGGCAATCAAAAGTTAATAGTACGCTGTCTCTTCCTAATAAATGTTCTTACCCAATGCGCAAAAGGCCATCGGGCCGACGTCGGCCCGATGGCCTTTTGCGAGTTGGGTAGTATGTCCCACAATAATGCTGTACAAAAAGGGTTAACTTAATTTATATGAGTTATAAAGTTTGAAATGCTGGGGAGGACCGGGTGGGTGGGGGAGGTGGGGGGGGGGGGGGGATAGGGGGGAAAATCACACTCCCCCTATTCTTCCTGACCCGTTCCCGACCCAGTGTGCCTAAAATACACGATTAGGGGGAACCAATAGGGTAAGGTTTACATTGTAAACTTCTTGTACGCCACTTTTCTGGCCGGCCGCACATTTGAATGAAGGGAAATAAGTTCGCCATACAATCGACAGGATTTGACCCCATTAGAACGCAAGTATTGCCCCTTGAGGACCTTTATCGAGTTTTCAAAAGCTCAAAATCATTCTCCGGAATAAACTGACGCCACTAAAAAGTGATAAGAAAAGAAAAACCGTGTTGGATTATATTTCGTACAAAATTACGTAAATAGTGGTAAACATCAGAAAAATTACCGATGACGTCACTGCTCGTATCCTCTTTTGCGGCTGTAGGCAAAACTGACATGAGAAAAAATGCTTCCAACAGATGGAACAGATGAATCCACAAAACAGCTGAATCCACAAAATGTGATCTCCGTACATTTTCTGACCGACTTATCTACTCGAGACAACCTCTAAATGACCAAACCACCTTAATCAATCACTTATTTAAGATTTGTGGTAAAAAGTGACCAGCTCACTTGTGCATCAGGAAACATACGGTGTGACTGGTTGTTATCACGTGACAGGTACTTCCGTCTCCTTCCGTCAGGATGCATTCCTCCCCGAAAAAGTCGTCTGCAATGAAAATGAACACACTATGGTTGAGTCTGTATACCTTGCCCTATCCTGGACTAACATGTGCCGGGTGTTTTTGTGTCCTACGCATTCCTGCCGAAGTTCATGGTGTCCACGGACCAAAAGCAAACGAGTGCAACTGTCTCTGAGAATACGATCATCTGTCATTTCGGCGGAAGCGTCACGTGATTGTTTGTCGCATTCATCCTGTCTCTTGTGCACAAAAACACACCTGCAGTACACACACTCAGCGCTGGACAAACAAACTGGAGGGTACCTAACTGTCTGTTTGTCCAGCGCTGAGCAGTATCGCTAAGGATGTGTTCTGTGTAGGTCTACCAGCGCTTGCCTCAACTTCGGTTTGTGGGTCAGACAGTTTTCAGGATGTCAGTCCTTTGCTTTTGCAGACTATTTTTTTAACCTATTTAGCCCCGAGTCCCTACAGCAGGAGATGGAATCACCATGATAATTCAAGGGTAGTGCCAGATAAGAGAAATGAGAAAAAAACTAATCTGGCACTACCCTTGAATTATCATGGTCAATCCGTCTCCTGCAACTGGTAGATAGTTGTTAGGCAACTCCTCCAAAATTTGAGAAATGGGACCTTGGGGCCAAAAGGTTTAATCAAGGGCCCATGCTACTTGTAGTTCAAGACTGTCTCAGCACTGAATCGATCTTTCGGCATACAGCAGTTTCCCACGTTCACCTGCGTTTCAAAAATGTGAGAACACGATTTAAATCAAGATATCGGGTACTAAGTACATCTGCACCCCCCCCCCCCCCGTCCCAATGCGCAAAAGGCCATCGGGCCGATGTCAGCCGCCTTTGGCCCGCGCACGGCCGACATCGGCCCGATGGCCTTCTGTGCACTGGGGTCTTCTTTTGGTGTGGGGGCTTTACACACCTCGACACTCATGAACAGTTTACGAAAACTTAAGGTTAGGCAGCACCCATAACAGAGCGAATTTGAAGTACACTGCCCTGTATGAGAGAAGACAGTAAGTCCATTTTTGCGAAAGCGAAATTTTAATTGTGATACAATAAAACAAATCTCTCATTTCACAAAATGAACTTGCTGTCTTCTGCTTTGACAAGGCTGTCCACTAATTCAAGCACAGTATCACAACCCTGTATTCATCGATAGAACACGAATGTGACAAGTGTAATAGATTAGCCCGCTGCCAGCACTCAATAGAACAAAAGACAACTCCGACTACAGCGTATTGTGCCACGCCCTTTTCACGGCCAAGAAAACGCCCCGCTATGATGTATTGATTTCCTATAGGTGTCTTTTATGACAGGAAATTAAATATGCTTTGATCAACCAGTCGCCCGCCACAACAAACGTTTCACTGACACTGCCGTAGGCTGGTTGACTGGTTGACTGGTTGATTGATTGATTGGTTGGTTGGTTGGTTGGTTGGTTGGTTGGTTGGTTGGTTGGTTGGTTGGTTGGTTGGTTGGTTGGTTGGTTGGCTGGCTGGCTGGCTGGTTGCTTGGTTGGTTGCTTGGTTTGGTGGTTGGTTGGTTGATTGATTGATTAATTGATTGATTGATTGATTTATTGATTGATTGATTGATTGATTGATTGATTGATTGATTGATTTTCTTTGCTGTTCGTTTCGTTTGCTTTTTATTTGATTTATTACTTATTAACCGATTACTTCCGAAAATTGAACACCGCCCAAGTGCAAGAGGCACAGATCCTCATGAGCCCCCGCAGGTGCGGGGGCTCCTGAGGATCTTTGCCACTTGCTGACACCACAAGTATCTGTGTTCCTAACTGGATTGCTGGGGCTCTTTTTAATTGACAAAGTTTTCAAAACCAAAAACCGCCACCACTGTCAGAGAAGCAACTATTTGGCGGAAATCCACTATTGACGAAACACAGAGAGAAAAAGTAGATTTCGCACGCTAACTCGATCCGGGGAGATTCCAATGCACCCGAAAGATTAATAATTAATATTAAACCCTTCTGGATATGCTCCATCGGAATGTCGATGGTGTATGTCGATCAAAATCGATTAATTCTTGCTGATTGTAATGTACTTAACGCTGGGCCACTAGGGACGTGTACTGTCAGAATTTCAGACTTTGTCAACACAATGCAGTCTGCAAAAAGTCATCGGGCCGACATCGGCCGCAGTTGGCCCGCGCACAGCTGTGCGCGGGCCAACTGCGGCCGACGTCAGCCTGTTGATAACCTACCAAGTAAGTAGGAAAACGCACTGAATGGGGGAGCGAAGTGTGCATTATGAACCATTCATCATAGATCTAGTCGCTCTTTCGGTACCGTCTGCCTGATGGCCTTGTGCTAACTGTCGTTGTGAGTAGCGTACACTAATAACTTTTGGACGCTCCATTGTTACTGAGCTTTTTGACCCGGGATTTTTTTTTTTTTTAATGTTATCACAGGCGTAGGTATATTTAAGTACACAAACCAAGAGAAATTACTCACAGCTGGACAAAGAAACAAACCTAACTGTTTGTCTGTCCAGCGCTGGATGAATTCCCTTGGTAGGTGTACTGTTCACGTGTTTGTCTCATTGGATTGATTGTACCTTGCTTAACGTCCCGACAGCAACAAGACTTTTTCAGGACGTGCCTGCACTGCTTGTGAAAATAAACTAAACAGAATATTGAATGTATGTCGCCAGCCGATCTAATACGTTAAATAAACCTACGATATGGGGCCTAAATAAAGCGAAGACCATTTAGCAACACGCATCCAATATCATGAGCTACAGGAAGCACAGACAGGGAGAGTTTAAAAAAGGAAAATACAGGTGAATGGACCAAGGGTAGACAGAAAGATATGCCCCAGAATAGAAAGGAAAACCCACCTTGTGGGGCTGACCAGGGTGATCATGGGAACTAAAATCGCTAACCCCACCCAAGTCCCCTAGGGCAGACCCGGGTGGTGGCTTGTCCCATTGAGAGAATCCCCTTAGAAGGTACAGTGACATTCACAGTCAACAAGTAACGTACCCGACTCTCTGGAGTCGAGGTAGAAGGTGACGTCTTTGTTAATTTCCGGTATGAACACGTCACGAGAAAGCTGGCAGCGCCCTGCAATATAATAAGGTGGCGGATATGACGTAGGCACACAATACACTTGGCGGGTATGACGTACATACATACACAATGCTTGCCGTGGATTTGACGTATATATACTGACGAGCAACAGAAATGCAACATTTTTGGAAATGCTTTTGTGTTTCCGATGATTCCAAAAATGTCGCATTTATTTTGCTGGTCAGTATATCTACAATACATACAAATCAAACGAATCCAAGTCCACTTGTAAAGCGCGGCGACTTCCATTGTGAGATATTCGTGGCGCTCAAAGAAGTAAGAAGAGACCGGGGGGTGGGGGGGGGGAGGGGGAGGGGAGGGGGGAGGGGGCATGCGACGAATATAACGTATACACACAATTGTCAATATGACCGCTTCATGTAATTTGACCATTTGATAACGGCTTTCATAACTTGGGAGGGAGGAAGGGTGTGATTAACTCGTTCTGCCCGACGGTCGTATTTCCCAAATTTTGGAGGCGTCATCTAATAAGTATGATGCAGGAGATGGATCGACCATGATAATTCAAGGGCAGTGCCAGATTAGCTTGGCGCCGACAGGCGCCAAGCTAATCTGGCACTACCCTTGAATTGTCATGGTCGACCCATCTCCTGCTGTAGTGCGTCAGGGCTGAATGGGTTAAATACTGTATACATGTTTTGGAGTATAGACAATCCAACGGTAAACCGTCGATCCTCACAAAGCAGTGACGTCTTCGCTGAAGATCGCAATTGTTTAAGTCACGGTCAAGATCGCTGAGTCAACGTCCCGTAGACAAATTCACTCTAGACCACTGGGAACCAACCCGTCTGAGGACTTTTGTCTACCGTACCTGACAGTATAAAGTAGAGGTAGTCAGAGGAATCGTCCTGGTGTAATATCGTCCAGTTTGGCGGGTACTCCTGCAGGTGAAATAGAATATTCTTCTTCAAACAGTTGCATCTATTTAACCCATTCAGCCTCGACGCACAGCAGCATGAGATAGATCGACCATGATATTCAAAGATAGTGCCAGATTAGCTTGGCGCCATTAGGCGCCAAGCTAATCTGGCACTACACATGAATTATCATGATCGAGCCATCCTCTGCAACTGATATATTGTCTTTAGATGACACCTACATTTTTGGAAGTTTTATGATTTTTAAGACAAATGATAAAGCGCTGTTCTACAGGAAAACACGGCACTCACTGCGCATGCACAATAGCACTCTCTCTGTGAGACACACGCACAATCATACACTACTTTAAGCCACCCCATCCCTTCCCAACACCTTGCATCCACTTCCTTGTCACATAAAAAAGAACCAGAATCTGGAAATAAAATTCTAATAAAAACAGACCTGCTCTTAGGCCTTAGTATCGCGACTGACAGTGACAATGGTTCAAAAAGGCTTACCATTTTATGAATGTGAACTATGACCTTTTCCAGCGCTTCCGGCGGAAGTGACGCCAGCACGTTGCCGGGTTTGTTGAGGAAGAGCAGTTTTTCTTGACGTTCTAAGGCGCCTATCCTCTCCACCACGGCATGGAACTTTAGCCTGAAAATACAGAACCGAAAGCTGACACGGGTATACGACAGCTTGTATTTATAAATATCTTCACGCTCAGTGTAATGAACTCATAAGAAGTGCTCTCCAGCCTGACAATAATTGTTCCACATCAACCAAACCTGGCGCATGTCTGAGGTTGGACGGAGGGAGGGGGAAAGGGAGTGGGGAGGGGGGGGGGGGCAGAGGAGGTCGAAAGCTAAGAACCCACCTTCGATCTAAAAAAGTATACAAATTAGAAAATTGTTTAACCCATTTAGCCTTAAAACACTACAGCATGAGATGGATGGACCATGATAATTCAAGGGTAGTGCCAGATTAGCTTGGCGCCTGGTGGCGCCAAGCTAATCTGGCAGTACCCTTGAATTATTATGGTTGACTCACCTCCTGCAACAGGTACATAGTCGATAAGTGACACGTCCAAAATTTGGGAAATGCGACTCTGGCGATGTTAAGATGTCAGCTGCATTGGTTAATTTGTAATGAATTGCGTTGCATTCCCCTCCCCCCCCCCTCCCCCCGCCCCCACCCTTCCCTAATCATCTCCATTTTTCACGTCAGGATAGCATGATCATCCTCTTCTCACGCCCTTTGGTAACTTGGGGAAAACGCCCCCACTTCCATCGCTAAGAGGCTCCTGTTCTGAACCTGTGGGTGCGTGTTTGCTGAGCGCCTAATGGCACAAGGTGAAATAAGGAGGCTATCAACAAGAGTATTCTTTCTTTGGCCACCTGATTTGTTTAATCATTCGTTCATTTGTTGTTGTTTTAATACGTACCTGTCTATGCGGATAAACTCGCTGGGTTCTGTGACAGGCCACACAGGGCAATTGCTTCCGGTGCATGTAGTAACTTTTCCGCCAGAAATAGTTCCAAAAATTTCCTCCCCTTTTGCAATTTTTGTAGGGTGTAAAACTTCAATTTTGTGCCTTTTTTGGCGTTTTGAGCAACAAAAGGCATGACAGGTGGTGTGAAAAAGAGCAAAATCTGGGTAATTTTAGTCGACCTAGTGTGTTCATGGCAGCCTAATTGGGGCATGTGCACGGTTGTATGCAGGCTTGCAGACGACAGTTTTGTCATGGGGTACTTGGTGCATTTGAGTGTTGTGAAAAACGCTAACTCTTAATTTTTTTAAGAATTGCTGAAAATGTTTCTCCTGTGATGTGCTCCGCGCGGATTTTTTGTTTTGGCAGAAAATTTCTTCGTTCATAGTTTTATGCTGCAAGAGGCTAACAGATAACAGTGTGTGAAAAGGGGGCGTAACCTAATTGCCCTGTGTGGCCTGTAAATGGTGTAGACAGTAGCAGGGGGAGACAAATCATCCGACAGCCCGTCAGGGGAGACCACCCCCAGGAATTCTCCCGTGCTGTGGTTGTAAATGATGTCAGGTTGGAACACGTTGCGGGTCTCCGTCACATCCATGTCATAGGTCACCTGCAATCATAATAATAATCATAATAATAACAATAATAATCAAGATTTCATATTAAAGCAAAACAGTTATTATAGGGTCTTCAAAATATATAATAGATCTACTGTCCATGCCTCGGCCCCACTGTCATGGCTCCTCGGCAGAACCTCGGAGCCAAAACATGCGTGTCAAAAGCAAGATGTGGCTAGTAAAAACGGTGACAGAATGTGTTGTAACATAAACCAACCTCCAACGACTTAAAGAAAAAATATATTGACTAATAAATGTTGAGTCAATTTTTTTTCACAACTGTATAGTCCAACCTGAAGAAATTTGAACTAGCGACAGAGTCGCCACGGAGTAGAGCAACACGCCCTAATAAACTGATTACGTTTTATTTCATTGCTTAACCAACTCGTGTGGTGGTCTGTGACTTTAGACCTTACGGTGCTTGCGCCGTAAGGTCTAAAATCACAGACCAGCCCACGTCAGTTTACACGCTCCAACACTCTTACGCCTCCTCGCTAAATGTCTACCACCTGGCAAACAAAGTTCAGGATGTCTGTGTTTATGTTAATTCTTCCATATATTTGGTTCAACTGAGACTCGTTTGGCTGCCCACATCAGTAATGAAGGCATCGCCGTCCCAAATTATTTTATTATCAGGAGAGACCGTCTGTACAGAGTGAGACAGGTGTAGCGGTATATATCCGTCAATCCATTCTACACATAACCCGCAGGCGACAAGACCTAGAAACTGGTAATGTAGAATGTATTTGGGTAGAAATCAAACACTCTAAATCTCCGCCCTTACTTGTCGGGTTTCTGTATCGTAACCCTGCAACCACTTTTGAGTGGTACGATAGCTTTTTACACATGATCGATAAACAGATATTCACCAACAAAAATGTTCTCCTTCTTGTAAATTTTAATATTGACTTTCTATAACCACATCCAATAATGGCAATGTACTATTACCCTAGTCGGTCTCACTAATTGGTAACATCGCCTACCAGAATCACGCCATCATCAGCCACTATTATAGACCATATTTATACCAACAAACCTCAAGCAGTTAGCAACACTCAAGTATATAGGCTTAGTGTAAGCGACCACTATCCGATTAGCTGCACATGGCTGTCAAAACTTCCAAAGCTAAAAAAGCAAGACCACACGTGCATAACTTACAGATCGTTTAAAACTGTAATGAAAGTGTATTCTTGGCTGATTTAGCCACAGCAAGGTTCATCGACGTGTATAAGGATATCCTGGAATATTCTCCCCTGTGAGTACAAAAGGCGGTAAGTTCATTTTTGTGAACAGCGACATTGTGAGTGTAACACAATGCAAATCTTGCCTTTCGCAAAAATTGACAACTCATTCTACCCCAGACACACCACAGCAAGATATGGCATCACCCTTGAACTATCATGGTCGATCTGTGTCCTGCACTGCAATACAGTCTTCAGAGGACAACGGCTAAATTTGGGGATTTCGGTCTCGGGGTACAATGAATTAATGACATTTGCCTTCGTAACATTCATCCATCTCTTTCTGAGCTCCCCCACACCCGGGTCTGCCCTGGGGGACTTGAGTGGGGTTAACTACTTTTTAGTTCGCAAGGTCACCCTGGTCAGCCCCACAGGGTGGGTTTTTCCCTCTATTCTGGGGCATGTGTTTCTGTCTACCCTTGGTTTATTCATCTGCATTTTTCTTTTTTAAACTCTCCCTACTGTCTGCGCTGCCTGTAGCTCTTGATGTTGGATGTGTGTTGCTAAATGGTCTTGGCTTTATTTAGCGTATTAGACCGGCTGGCGACATACATTCAATATTCTGTTGTTTGTTTGTTTTTTCCCAAGCAGTGCAGGCACGTCCTGAGAAGTCTTGTTGCTGTCGGGACGTGAAGCAATGTACAACTATCTTTCTGAGCTGTCTCAGGACAAAGCGTTAGCCCATGGCAGTTTCAACATGGAAGACATCAAGAAAATCGTACACTACTCTTCAGCTGTCATCGTCGATCCATCTTCTGTGACAGTTTATGAGGGCTGATCTTGTTAACCACTCAAGTACCAGCCTCTCAAAAACACAGTCGATGCCGGTTAACCCAGTCAATGCTGCAAAAAAGAGAACACGATCAACTGCAAGAGACATAGATCCTCATGAGCCCCCGCAGTTGCGGGGGCTCATGAGGATCTATGTCTCTTGCTGACCCCACTTTGTGTCTATGTTCCTTGGACGGATATCGCTCTTTGGCGTTGAAATAAACAAAGATACGCGTCCACAGACAGTAAAGGCGTTGATTACAAAGTAAAGTAGGTAAAAGCACTGTCAAGGGAGAGAAGTGTGCATGATCGACCAGTGATCATAGATCCACTGTGGTCAAAACACAAAAAAAAGATAGGAAAGAGGGGATGCGCTAAGAAAGTGACTGGAAGCAATGCATATGGAAGTCCCCCCTCCCCCGGCCCCGTATCACATATCCCACTGATCCAGCCCCTTGGTGACTGGAAATTTAAATCTAGGTCATCCAAGGGGGATCCAGATATTTAGCCGGTGTGGACAGCTGTTTCGGTCTTGGCGACCTCGTCAGCACACCATTCAGCATACTGGTGGGAGGGCAGGAACTTTTGCCTACCTTCGGGGGGGGGGGGGGGGGGGGCTTCATATGCATTGCTTCCAGTCACTTTCTTAGCGCACCCATCTTTCCTATCTTTTTTTGTGTGCTTTGACCACAGTGGATCTATGATCACTGGTCGATCATGCACACTTCTCTCCCCTGACAGTGCTGTTACCTACTTTACTTTGTAACCTTCCTAAAATATTAGCACTGGCAGTCTCCCCTTTTCTTTTCATTTATAGTAAAGGCGTTGCCCTTTCAACGCTCTGGCTTACAAATAGGAATGAAGAAATCAAGGGGCGTAGATCCTCATGAGCCCACGAAGATGCAGGGATTCACGAGGATCTGTGTCTCTTGCATTTGGCTGTGCTCCGGCAGTGCAGCAGTTAAACAGAACGCGTCACATTGCTATTGGTCAGCCAGAGCTAAATTGATCGCGACCATTGATTTTCACCTTATGTTTCCGCTACGTGTTGGACTGTAAAACAGAGACTGGATCCGGCGGTTTCATCACAATTTAACATTTTAAAAAAATGTTATACTCAGCCCTGAGGTTTAAATAGGAGTTATTCCTTACTATACAAAATCAGGTCAAAAACACTAGCCTGAGCCCCTTTATAGTAAGAAAAGACCCTTTGGATGACCTTCTAGAAATACCTACGTGAATGAAGTTTGATGAATGTCAAGGTCACAGAAGGTAAAAAATAAATAGTGCGTTTGCAGTGCTCATGAACTACTTTTTTTAGCGGTAATTTCTTTGGGAAGGAAGTTTTGATACAGTTCTGTGAGAGAAAGTTTCCTGACACAGATACTCGACTAAATTCGCTTCAATTAATACTGTCTAACCGTCCGTTTATACCCGACTTCAGGTTCGAGGGACAAAATCAAAGGTTTTCGATAGTGTTTGTAACCAGTTAGTTCCTCTCTGACGTGTGTCAGATGTAAAACAAGTTTCTCTCCTCAGCACGTGAACGTTTGCATGGGAGACACAGTCACTACGTGATCTACGTCATTTTGTGAAGTGTACGACATTCACCCTAATATTGCAATTTTACGTATTAGAGGGCCAGAAAGGATATTTTTATCACCTGTTTTTCAAACTTTGAACCTTCTGAACACACAGTTTGACCTCATCACACATGTGAGCCGGGAAGGGCAGCAGGCTTGTGTGCATTTTAAATTGTCGGCAATTCTAAAGAGATTGCCTTTTAACAAAATTCAAAGAATACTGACTGTTTAAAACAAATTATAAAAAGGCATGGTTCACGAGCACTGCAAATGCACCTGCTCTTGCCAGGGTCCTGCACAGACCAAACTCAGACTGACGTAGAAAAGGAAGTATATTGGATATGATAAGCAAGAGCCAGTATCCAGAGATGATCTTCATTCGGGCACACTTTGAAGCAGATTTCACATTACACAAGTACCCTTAGAGCCCTCGTGTCATTGTCCTTCTCCACAGAATGGGTCTGTAACTTTGGACGTGGAAAGTATACACAAACGATCTTGGATGAGTTCTGCATCATGGTCTTAGGACTGCTTCTAAAACAACCCACTGAATTGTTCCTGCCGCTGGACCAGTGCCACGAGCAGTCCAATGACACGATTAAATGTTGGTTGGTTGGTTGTACATTGCTTAACGTCCCGACAGCAACAAGACTTTCTCAGGACGTGTCTGCACTGCTTGTGAAAGAAACAACTAAACAGAATATTGAATGCCTACATGCCAGCCGGTCTCATACACTAAATAAACCTAAGACCATTTAACAACACACATCCAATATCAAGAGCTACAGGCAGAGCAGACAGTAGGGAGAGTTTAAAAAAGAAAATACAGGTGAATGGACCAAGGGTAGACAAACAAATGCCCCAGAATAAAGGGGAAACCCCACCCTGTGGGGTTGACCAGGGTGACCCTAGGAACTAAAAAGTAGTTAACCCCACCCAAGTCCCCCTGGGCAGACCCGGTTGGGGGATTATCAAAGGTGCCGGAAGTGCCCTCAGACTAACTGAGAGCCGTCAGCGTTTCGCCAAATGTAAGGACCGGATCAAGTTCAAAACGCGTTTCCATGAAGAGGAATATGCACTCTCTCACGACGAAGAAAGTCTGTCACCTCAGACAAATTTATGACCGCAAGGATTACGTCTGTCGGACACTATCAAAGAAATGGCAGTCCAGTCGTCCTGAACGATCGACTGCAGAGCTGCTGACTTTGGACACTGGTGATGTTCGGACCGATTCTATGGCGGAAACAGCGCTCAGTATCGAGACACCTGGAAAGAAACATTACAGTGGCTTCGACATGTCAGTATTAACAGACTGAACATGATCCAGTCTAGAGGAACTTCCTACGAATTTTCAAGCCCTCTGGATCACATCCCAAACCACAGAAGTTGAAACGATCTTGCATTTGAGGAGTGACGTGGATCTTTTAACCAGGCTGTACCTTGTGGCAAAGAGCAGGCAAACAAAGAAGAGTGCATTTTTCATGCTGGAGAACCGCAAGTATACTCCGACCCTCTCTTGCAAAGAAATCCGACATTTTGAGTTGTCAAAAACAAGTATTAGGAGCAATGACATTCCTGAAATACAACTTCAAGAGAACGAAACAGATGTCGCTGCATTTCTGGAGAAGGCCATTCAAACAAACATTTTAGACGAGGACATCAAGAGTTTGAAAGTCTCCTCTGAAGGACTCATGTCTGTTGAACAACCAGCTGGTGCGGATCCGCCAAACACATGATACGAAACAAAAGTTCGATAGAGCAGCAGTTGTATACTTCCTCCCAACGATTGGTGTGTAATATTTTATTTCTGCCTCATACTCACAGCCTGAGCACGAGAATGGCAATTGTTGGCCAAAAAGCAAAATTCCTGGAAGGTGATTATACTTCCAACGCGACTCGAAAAACGAAAAAAAGCCTCCCTAAAAGCCTTCAGTCTGTTCCCATATCAAAAGGAGGTGGTCATCCCATTCGGTCAAGGAAACAAAAAGTAGGATGCCTGGAACAAGTGTACTTATGAGCAGGCTGGCGGTGCACAAAGCTATATAAATGTAAATGTCACGAAAACTTATAAATACCCCGTCCAAAATGTAAACAAGATGGGATGAACCATAACCCACAAAGACCCTTCTATTTGAGAGCTGTCTTCGCTGTCAAGGGTCTCTTCTACCTTTTGTCTTTGACTTGATTCTGATGTTGAAATATCTCCTTTTGAAAAAAAAAAGCCTCGCAGATGTGCCAATGCGTCATAGTGAACTCTATAAGGGGCGCGCGCAGTGCATACGCGTCATTGGTTTGCCAAAAGTCATTTGTTATGACGTATTTTTGTTGTTGTTCGTGCGAGCATGCGCGCGCTCAAAACATCCTCAAGAGGCATAGATGTTCATGCGCCCTCCGGGCACATGAGGATCTATGCCTCTTGGAGATGCTCGGCTTTGTGAGAGAGAGAGAGAGCGCGCGAGCGAGCAAGAGAGAGAATTACGTCATATTTAGAGTATGTCTGGCTGGTGACGGAGTTGATTCTTTTAAGTCATCGCCACTGTCTGACTTTCTCAAGTCAGACAGTGCCACAAGGAGAAGCCAAAGGACCCCAGCCGTGCGCGGGTCAACGGCAACCGACGTCGGCCCGATGGTCTTTGCGCACAGGGCCTGTCCCGGCTTATGACGCGAAGACACAAACCCAATTTGTCCCTAAACAATCCAGCGGTGGTTTCCATTACACCCAGGCGTGTGGAGGCGGGAATACAATGGCATGTTACAGACAGCGGGGACTAAAGACCGCTTGATATGGCTGTTACACCTGGCGCCCTCAAAATACCACTGTCATTGTCATGCCCTTGTAACACATTAACCGCACGACTGCTATCACAATACCGTTCGGCGGAAAAGAACCGCTGTTAAGCTGCTTTCCCCTTTGTGTTTCATTGTCAGAAACCTCTACAACTTCATATCATAATTCGTTTTTAATTGATTGACCCCCTTACTGCGGTAACTCACGAGGTTGGTTGTCTTCTGCTCGCCCCATTGATATGTTTTGCTCGGATGATGAATGTATACTCATGGTTTCAACGGCAGTTTATTTGACTCCCCTGGCAGTGAAGGCGTTAACAAGAACAGATCAAATTGATGACTTCAGGCCTTATCACTGTTGGTAGCGAAATTAAACCATTCATCCCTGACGCACTACAGCAGGAGATGGGTCGACCATGATAATTAGGGGGGGGAGGGGGGCGGGAGGCCAAACCCTTAGGATTCCCCGCCCCAGATCCGCGCCTGTATCAATGTTCATCTTACGATAGTTCTCTTGGCTTGACTTCGCAAACAAAGATTTTATAGGGGTTGCCCACGACGTCTGCAGGCCTCCTCGTGGCTGTGGAGGCCAATCCGGGACAGGCAGGTTCGACCGCAGTGGCTGCAGGGGAAGGTCTGGTCAGGGTTCTGAGTTACGACAACTCTGTTTTTGCTCCTGAGCCGCTTGTCCTTAAAGCTAGCTCTGCGAGAGTCCTCAAAGGAGACGGCTGCCTTGTAAATGGTGGAGCGCCCGGTGTCACGGTCCGCATCAAGTGAAGACCACTGGCGGTGGTCGATTTGGCAGGCACTAAGTGACTTCTTGAGACAGTCTTTGTATCTCTTCTTTGGTGCCCCTCTGTCTCAGTGTCTAGGGGCAAGCTCGCCGAACAGGGTGATCTTGGGTAGGCGATGATCCTCCATCCTGGAGATATGTCCGGCCCAGCGGAGCTGCGTCCGCAGCAGCAAAGCCTCGATGCTCACAGTTTCTGCCTGTTCAAGGACCTCGACGTTCGTAACATAGTCACTCCGGTGAATGCCCAGGATGGTACGCAGGCGGCGCTGGTGGAAACGTTTGAGGAGTCGTAGTTGGCTGCGGTAGAGGGCCCAAGACTCGGAACCATATAGCAGGGTGGTGAGGACGACAGCTCTGTACACGCTGATCATGGCGCCTGTTTTAAGCTGTTGATTGTGCCACACCCGCTTGAATAGTCGCCCGTAAGCGCTGTTCGCTTTTGCCAGCCTGTTGTCAATCTCCTTGTCCAGGTGGCGTCCAACGTGATGATGCAGCCAAGGTAAGTAAACTGGTGCACTGATTTTAGTTCAGACTCGCCGATGGTAATGTGGGGAGGGCGATGCTCTACCTTGGGTGCTGGCTGATGGAGGAGGTCTGTCTTTTTCAGACTGACCTCGAGTCCAAAGAGCTGGGCAGCGTCTGCGAAGCAGGACGTGATGTGCTGCAGGGTTCTCTCTGTGTGTGCAACGAGGGCAGCGTCATCAGCAAAAGGCAGCTCACGAATCAGTTGGTCTAGGCTTTTGGTGTGGGCCTGCAGTCGTCTGAGGTTGAACAGGCTGCTTCGAGACGATACCTGATTTACACTGCATCGTCATCGTCGAGGTCCACTGTAGCCTACTTCAACATAATGCTAAAAAAGATGGTGAAGAGCGTCGTGCCAGCACGCAGCCCTGCTTTACACCGTTGAGAATGGGGAATGGTTCTGAGAGGTCATTGTTGAGTCTGACCTGGACTTGCTGGTCCTTGTGTAGCTGGACAATCATACTGAGGAATTTTGGGGGAGACAGCCAAGTCGCTCTAGGATCTGCCACATGCCTTGCCTGCTCAGAGTGTCGAACGCTTTTGTTGGGTCAACAAATGTTACGTACAGCCCTTTGTTCTGCCCGCGGCACTTCTCCTGAAGCTGTCTCAGCACAAAGACCATGTCGGTGGTGCTCCTGTTGGCTCTGAAGCCACACTGGCCCTCTGGGAGGTGGTCTTCGGCGATGGCAGGTACCAGCCGATTCAGGAGCAGCCTTGCGAGAATTTTCTCGGCAATGGACAGCAGGGTAATTCCTCGATAGTTGGAGCAGTCAGACTTCTCGGCTTTGTTCTTGTACAGGTGATAACGACTGCATCACGGAGATCCTTTGGTAGTGTTCCTTTCTCCCAGCAGCATAGAAAGAGGTCGTGGAGCTTGTTGTGACGTGCTGGGCCTCCATGTTTCCAGATCTCTGCCGGTATTCCTAAATGCCTGCTGCTTTGCCACTTTTGAGCTGGTGGATGGCTGTAAGAGTCTCTTCAGCGGTGGGCGGTTCGTCCAATTCAACCTTTACTGGGAGGTGTGGGATTTGGAGGATGACTGCTTCTTGAACAGTGCGCTCAGCGCTGAAGAGGCTCTGAAATTACTCCGACCAGCGTTTTGAGATGGAGGTATTATATGTGAGCAATGCCTGTCCATTAGCGCTTCGCAGGGGACTCTGTACCAGGTGCCTGGGGCCATACACTGCTTTCAGTGCTTCGTAGAAGCCCCTGTAGTCTCCGTTGTCAGCGGAGAGCTGGGTCCTCTGTACGAGTCTGGTCCACCACTCATTCTGGAGATCTCTGAGCTTGCGCTGGAGACTGCTGCAGACGAGGCGAAAGGCAGACTTCTTCACAGGGCAGGAAGGCTGGGCTAGGTGGGCCTGATGGGCGGCTCTTTTTTATTTATTTTTTTTTTTTTTTTTTTTGCTAGGAGTTCCTGGATCTCTACGTCGTTTTCGTCAAACCAGTCTTTGTTCCTCTTTCTAGCGACACCCAAGACTTCTGCAGAGGATTTTGCAATAGCAGTTTTCGGTTGTTCCCAGAGTAATTCAGGGTAAGAGTCTGCTGGGTCCGCTGTGTCTTTGAGCCTGCCTTGTAAATCTGTCTGAAAGGTAACTTTCACATCGTCACGCTGAAGGCTGGCAACATCAAACGTTTTCTTGGGGGGGGGGGGGGGGGGGCTTTTCTTGTGTTTTGGCTTGAAGTGGAGCCTGAGTTTGCAGCGGACAAGGCGGTGGTCAGTGTGACACTCTGCGCTGGGCATCACTCTGGTGAAGAGGACGAAGCTGCGGTCCCTCTGACGCACTAGGACATAGTCGATAAGGTGCCAGTGCTTGGAGCGAGAATGCATCCAGGTGGTCTATTGACTGTCCTTTTGCTGAAAAGTAGCGTTGGTGATGACCAGTTGCTGCTATGCACAGAACTCCAACAGTAGGCGGCCATTGTCATTGCAGTTCCCGACGCCATGCTTGCCGAGGACTCCTTTCCAGGCTTCAGAGTCCTGGCCCACTTTGGCGTTGAAGTCGCCAAGGATGATGACTTTGTCGTCTGCAGGGGTGCTCTGTAGGAGGCTGCGCAGGTCAGTGTAGAACTTGTCCTGTTCTGCAGGCTCTGCCAGGAGGGTTGGGTAGTACACACTGAGAAGGGTGACGTGTTGCTGGTGTCTCAGTGGGAGGCGCATGGACATGATGCGGTCTGAGTGACCCGTTGGTAGGTTTTCCAGCTTAGTCGCAATGGAGGTCTTGAACATGAAGCCCACGCCTGAGAGCCGTCTTTCTGATGCTGTCCTGCCTGACCAGTAGAGGGTGTAGCCAGCGCCAAGTTCTTGGAGGCTGGCTTCCTCCGGAAGGCGTACTTCGCTGAGCGCGGCGATGTCGATGTTTAACCTCCGCAATTCATGGGCAATGAGGGCGGAGCGACGTTCAGGGCGTCCGCTGTGTCGCGCATGGTTCGGATGTTCCAGCATGCTACGTTGAGTCCGGTCGTGGTCGTCATGAGAGTGGATCCGTTATTCTTTCTTGTTTTCTGACCGCAGGAGAAGATGCCCGTTGACCGCGGCTAGCCAACTGGGGTTGCGAGGGGACGAGCTTTGGTTAGGCCATCTTTTCTAGGCCTCTCTCCGTGTGGAGCAAGCAGTGCTGTCCCTAGAGAAGGTTGCTTGGTCGTTCAGGGTGTGCCGAGTGATGTTGTCATCCCCAGGTCAACATCAGGCGACCAATATCCTGAACCGCCTGCATGCTGGTTTGAGACTGCGGCTTCCAGTGACCTGCCTTTCGCCCCTCACCCATCGCTACAGGACTTAGAATGGTCGGTGTCATGGTCCGTGCACGTTTCCTAAAGCCTGCGCGATGGAGCTTTTTGGTGGAGTGCAGTGTGCGCAGTACTGGCCCCACCTTTTAAACCCTTGGTTCGTCTGCCATGGCCTAGCACGCTGGGACGATGGCATCGAGGTCCTCGGGTCGTAGGTTTTATATCAGACTGTCCTTGTCCTAGATTCAGGCTCAAAAACTTTCCCTGGAGACGCGGGGGCTTTGATGTCAGGGTTTCCTCTCTTAGCCTTTCCGCAGCCAAGCGGCCAGGCCTGCAAGGCAGCAGGACAATGATTAATTTTCGAGGTTCTCTCCTCTAAATCCGCCGTGTTTAGCCTGGGGGCTCGTGCTGCCCAATTTTGTTGGGTCACCTCGGAGAGGATGTGGCCAGAGACCACGCACGGGTGGTCTTGGATAGAGGGATGCTATGCTAGCCCGGAGGGATTACACACGAGGGTGCCTCGCGAAGGCCAAGAGGCCCTAGACTAGGATAATCCCGGAGGAGGCGCTGTAAGAGTTTCCCACTACCCGCACCACCAACGCAACTCGTCCCCTGGGGCCCCCACTTTTTGAGTCAGGCAGAGACCCCTTGACCGCTTACGATAGTTACGATAGTTAATGCACTGTAAAATTCGGTCACTGATCTTAACTTTATCTTGAAAAGATCGTGAAACAAAACGCATTCAAAACAATAGATTAATGTTCTTATAAAAACGGTATACATCCAGTCTATTTCTTTGCTTGAACTTTCGTGTAAAGTGAATTTCAAATGAATGTTAAGAAGGTTTTCCATACTTAAAGAGTCACTTAAGGGCAAACGAAGAGTTAAAATCGAAGACATTTGTTCCGCTAAAACAATTGTTCAATCATTTTTATATTGACTGTTTTATGTTCAGTCTAGCACCATACATGTATGGCATACTTATTCCAGGCGTTGACGATGGATCAGCCATGATATTTTAAGGGTAGTGATAAAATCACTTGGCTCCAACCAAAGCGCCGCATGAACTGGGCACTACCCTTAAGTATCATGGATAATAATAATAATAATAATAATAATAATAATAATAATAATAATAATAATAATAATAATAATATTGTTATTATTATTATTATTATTATTATTATTATTAATTTTAATTCTTTTTTTTTCAGCAGCAGCGTTTAATTATGGTCGGCTGAATGTAAAACTCTTCCCCCAGCATCCTCACTCTTTGCTAGAGAGCCTTTTGCTGTCTTCCACTCGTACACACAATCGAGACGTGACGCCATCCTGATACGTGGACGAGGCTGCGTATTTGGAACGCATCGCTTCTGGAATGTGGTCAAGGCCTGCATGAGTAACAGACCTAGTTTGCTGTGACAGCTTCGATTTGTGTTTAACTCATTCTACCCCAGACACACCACAGCAAGATATGGATCGACCATGATAGTTCAAGGGTGATGCCAGAATAGCTTGGCGCCCATAGGCGCCAAGCTATTCTGGCATCACCCTTGAACTATCGTGGTCGACCTGTGTCCTGCGCTGCAATGCAGTCTTCAGAGGACAACGGCAACATTTGGGGGATTTCGGTCTTGGGGGTTGCATTGAGTTAACCCTTTGGCGGTCTGTAGCGGGTTTTGTCGAGGTGATTCCTGCAGGAATCGCCTCGACAAACCCCTGCTACCGACCGCCAAAGGGTTAAATATAATTATCATGGACATTTGGCGAGCGTCACGCACGTGAGGCAGTACAAAACCTGATTAACCAGTTCAGTGCCGAGACAATTTGAACGCCGTCCAACTGCAAGAGGCATAGATCCTCATGAGTCCCCGCAATTGAGGGGGGCTCATGAGGATCTATGCCTCTTGCTGGCACCACTTTGAGTCCATGTTCTTGGGACAGCTAGGGTCTTTTGGTCTTGAATTAACGCGGATTGCAAACACACAGTATCCGTCAGCGGCCACTGAACAGGTTAATTCATTCTACCCCAGACACACCACAGCAAGTGAAGGATTGACTATGATAGTTCAAGGGTGATGCTATTCTGGCATCACCCTTGAACTATCATGGTCGATCTGTGTCCTGCAATGCAATGCAGTCTTCAGAGGACAACGGCAAAATGTGGGGATTTCGGTCTTGGGGTACAATGAGTGAAAGAAACACTTGCTTAGCTATAGACTTCAACCAGACCTAAATAAAAATTAAATAAATAAATTTTAAAAAATTAAAAAATATGTTTTTGCTCTGCAGCATATTGCTGTCTCTTTATTATTTATTCTCAACCAAAATTTAAAATAAAATGTATATTGAAATAAAAACACAACACCAACAACGAAGAAAATGAGCAAACAAACAAACCAGAAAAAGCCCAATGAAATACAACTGACAGGAAAAAATAAGGCCTGTTGCGTTATCCATGTGTCACAGAAAACAGCCGCTGCTCTTAACAGTCCAAGATGCAGTGCCCCGGAGACTACCAGCCTCCAATCAGAGCTAGTGTTAATCGACCACACCGTGACCCTGTGCATCTCTTCAATGAACACGACTGTACATTATTCCAAACTAGATGCATAGATTTGCCATGAGCCCCTTGCAAATAGCGAATGCTCATGAGGTTATTTGCCGCCCTGTTTTGGCAAAAGAAAAATGTCAATTATTGTGATATGCGATATTTGCAGTTGTACATTATGACAATGCAGTATCGTTTTTCACTAGATGAAATTAACGTCGATTTGCACAGTGTTACGATTGTGATTGTATTCTGCGAGAACGGTTATGCATGAGTCGAAGGAAGCTATCCGATGTTTTATTTGAGCTGTCACGATTGAGAGTCACATACCTTTTCAGTGAGTTTCACTTTTGTTTATGAATAGTGCGGTGTTGTGTATCTGTTACCGCACGGAGTTGATTCAGGAAAAGCCTAGAAGCGACTCGGGTAGTCATTTGTTTACTGCGCGCGTGTCGCTTGGTTTTCGGTGCGGATGTACTGTTCGCGTGTTTACCAGTTAGAGCCGGCAAGGTCGTGACCTGTCTGGCCTACTTTTGTGTGACGTCAGGGCGCGCCGGGGATTTTCCTAACTTAGAGGTTGAGAATCGAAGCTAGATTGTTACAGAATATTCCAGTGTGAATGTACCTTTGAGTTTTAGATGCGTAGTTTGTTTTGATTGGCTGTGTTGTACGAATTTCCTCGATTTTTCTGGAAAACATACCACTATAAAAGATCATGCTAGGAAGCACCTGTGTACATTGTTCAGTTGTAGAATTGCGATGTAACAGCGTCGGTACAGTGTCCAGTTGTATAATTGCAGTGTATTGACATTGATTGATTGAGAGAGAGTACGCAAGATATCATGTTTCATTTGTCAGTGACGGAGTTATGCAGCGAGTGGTGATGTACATTGTATGAGAGACGCATTGTGTCAAAGTGTGAACTTTTGGCAGAGAAGACATTGTTGGTGAATTTGTGAACGTAATTTCGTGAATATCGCATCGCTGAATTAAAATACTGTTGGAACTGTTACTCCGGTATTGTCTACATCCTTAAGCTACGTGTGACGGATTGCAGCTGAACGAGGGTTATTTGAAAAGAACTCTACGTGCGTGTGTCTGGTGTGTTTACATACTACAACTACAACTCTACCACGTAACACACAGTAACCCTTTAAGCCTCAAGGTCCCATTTCTCAACATTTTGGAGGTGTTGCTTAACGACTATGTACCAGTTGCAGGAGATGGACTGACCATGATAATTCAAGGGTAGTGCCAGATTAGCTTGGCGCCTGAAGGCGCCAAGCTAATCTGGCACTACCCTTGAATTATCATGGTCAAGCCTTCTCCTGCTGTAGGGATCCGAGGCTAAAAGGGTTAGGGTTGAGTATGCAGTTTAGGGTGGCTGTCGTCAATCAGTGGCCTGCAAGAGGAGTTAATCCTAGATTCGGATATGTAAAGTAAATAGTGCCCCTTGAAAGAGTATACAGGGAATGTCTCCTTCTGTCGCCACCGTTACTGAGGCACGCGCAGTCCTCCTGACAGTCGTTTAGTTATCTGCTAGTTATCGCAAATCTCGTCTCTTAAATCTGTGTGAATTGAACGCCAAAGAGTGCAAAAGGGACATAGATACAAAGTGGCGTCAGCAAGAGACATAGATCCTCATGAGCCCCCACAAACTGCGAGGGCTTATGGGGATCTATGTCGCTTGCAGTTGGAGCCTGTTCAGTTCATTTCGGCACGGACGGGAAGAACGAGTATGAGCACAAACAACCGGGGTTATCCATGTATGCTGAATGAATGAATGAATGAATGAATGAATCCTACTTTATTTCTCAAGGATGGAAACAATAGGAGAGCAGGCCTCTTTTCATGTTTGTCCTACGTGCCAGTGAGGTCGGGCCCGAGCCGGCTACCTGCACCCAGTGAGTTGACTTCGTGCAGCATTCTTACCTACTTCTACAGCTGTTATTTTTGGCACTGGTAGGAGGGAGGGGGATGGGGCACAATACACAATACACCATATTATGTAAGTGCAGTTCTCGCCTCTGTTGCCGCCTTGGGGTAGCCTTTGTCGCCTCATTCTCGCCGTTAACCCATTCTGTGCCGTTAAAACATGAACACCACCCGACTTGCAAGAAGTATAGATCCTCATGAGCCCCCGCAGTTGCGGGGGCTCATAACTGCGGGGGCTCATGAGGATCTATACCTCTTGCTGAAACCACTTTGAATCCATGGTTCCTTGGACATCTAGGTTTTTGGGGTGGATTTTTTTTTTTGGTGTAGACTTGACGAAGATTGCAGAAACATGCCCTGTGTACAATAGCCGCTGAACAGATTACATCGTAATGGCTAACTAACGTCTCTTTGTTTTGTATCAAGAACGGTATCCCACCGATATCCAGTGTGAAATGACAAGCGTCTTGCAGAGAGAACGGGCTAGCTGCATCCACTGACTCCTGACGACCTATATCTGGCGAGAGACGGTCATTCATTCAGCCCTGACGCACTACAGCAGGAGATGGGTCGACCATGATAATTCAAGGGCAGTGTCAGATTAGCTTGGCGCCTGTCGGCGCCAAGCTAATCTGGCACTACTCTTGAATTATCATGGTCGATCCATCTCCTGCAACAGGTGCATAGTCGTTAGATGACGCCTCCAACATTTGGGAAATACGTGCGCCGGGCTGAATGAGTTAAAAATCAAGAAACAACATCATGACTTAGGTCTGATTCACGGATAACCTCTGTTCAAGCCCCAGATAGTCCCTCTTTATGAAGATCCGCCATCGCTGCTGCTGCCGCCATCGCTGTTGCTGCCGCCATCGCTGTTGCTGCCATTGCTGCCGCCATCGCTGTTGCTGCCGCCATCGCTGTTGCTGCCAACATTTCCTTTGCCTGGCTTTAGATCCCTCATGGCAGACCAATGGAATAATTTCTTCCAATTGACGTTGTCTGATCTGTATCTGTTGCAGCTGCGAACTGGGTTTCTGCAAGAGATGGATGAAACATTCTTCAGATTCAGTATTTTTTAAAAAGGGGGCAGACTGTCACGTATCGTCAGAACAGCACTGAAAGGTCATTGGCCTAGGACAGTACCCAGTAGATGATCTGTACCATAAGGCTGTCCGAAGGATAATAATAATGATAATCTTTCATGAAAATGTTCTTGTAGCGTTTATTAGTGTCTTATATTGTTGTTTTATGACGAGACAAAAGGCAAATTTCTGTCGTGCTTTGATTCGAACAGACAATAAAGTTGTATTGTATTGTATTGTATTGTATTGTATTGTATTGTATTGTATTGTATTGTATTGTATTGTATTGTATTCAGATGGCATTGCTTCAACATAGGGGCATTTGTCTTGTCAAAGAATACCTGATAGTACTAAATACTTGTTTGTACATGTATATCAGATCCAGGCCAAAATGGTGACTGCCAAGACTGCCAACAGTGTTTCCCTTTTTTTATTGCCTGTCGCGGGGGGGGGGGGGGGGGGGGTGGCAGTGTGTGAGTATATATATATATATATATATATATATATATATATATATATATATATATATATATATATATATATATATATATATATATATATATATTATATATATATATATATATATATATATATATATATATATATATATATATATATATATATATATATATATATATATATATATATATATACATAATCCCGTAGTCTTGCCGACCGTTGGGGCACCACTGATGACTTGACAACCAGCTCCCTCCATTCCTCTCTGTTCTCTGCCATTCTCAGCGTATCGCCCAGCTTCAGTCCTGTCCACTCTGAGATATTGTCCTCCCATCTTTTCCTCTGTCTTCCTCTTCTTCGTCCTTCCTGCACAGTGCCTTGCAGGATTGCTGAACGTGTGACATGCCCATACCACTTCAGTTTGCATTTTTTCACAATGGCTAATAAGTCTTCATAGGGCCTGATGGCTTGCCTGATTCTGCTTCCCACTTACTCGTTTGTGGTGTGATCTCTGTATGAAATGCCAAGCAGCCTTCGAAAGCATCTCATTTCAGTGGCTTGTAACCTCCTTTCAAGGTCTGCTGTGAGGGTCCATGACTCGCAGTCATACAAGAACACTGAGATGACTAAGGAGCGCATCAGTCTGATCTTGGAGCAGAGTGTGATGTTTCTGTCCTTCCATATGGTCTTCAATTTTGTCAGTGCTGCTGTTACCTGCGCCATCCTGGACAGTATTTCTGGTTTTGATCTCTCATCTGTCACAATGTCTCCTAAGTATTTGAATGTCTTAACTGTTTCCAGTTTTTGGCCTCCAACCATAATTTTGGTGCCAATGCCACTGGCGTTATTGGTCACCAGTTTGGTCTTCTCTGCACTGATTTCCATCCCATACGCAATGGCTGTACTATCCAGCTTTTCCACCAGCTGAGCTAGCTCCTTCTCTGTTCCTGCAAGGCCATCAATGTCGTCTGCAAAGCGCAAGTTCGTGATTGTTCTGCCTCCAATACTGACAGTTTCTTCATGATCTTTCAGAGCGTCCGTCATGATTCTTTCCAGGAAGATGTTGAAAAGAGTAGGTGAGAGCAAGCAGCCTTATCTGACTCCAACTGTCGTCCTAAACCAGTTTCCTATTTTGCCATTGAAGCAGACTGTACTAGTGGCCTTGTTGTAAAGGTTTGCTATGACTTTTATCAAGTTGGCATTGATGTTGTATAGCTTCATGGTGGACCAAAGGGCTGCATGTCACACCCTGTCAAACGCTTTCTTAAAATCTACAAAGACATGATAGAGGTCTCGCTGGTGCTGGAGGTACCTCTCACATAGAACTCTCAGGTTGAAGATCTGCTCAGTTGTGCTGCGCCCTGGTCTGAAGCCTGCCTGTTCCTCATCTATGATTTCCTCTGCCTTTGGCTTCAGCCTGTTCAGTAGGATCTTTAACATGACTTTGCTTGGGTGGCATATAAGACTGATCGTGCGATAATTCTGGCATTGATGTAAGTTGCCTTTTTTGGGGAGAGCTATTATAAGTGATTGGGTCCATGGTGTGGGCCAATCCCCTGACTGCCAGATCTTATTGCAGATAGTAAGGTGCTTATCATGTCTTCTCCCCCTTCTTGGACTAGCTCTGCAGGGATGTTGTTTGCTCCTGCTGCCTTTCCTTTTTTTCAGCGACTTCACTGCAGCCTCTACTTCTTCTCGGAGGATGGAATAGTTGCCATTGTTGGTCACGGGTGGGTTGACAAGTATGCCTGGGTCCCCTGTAGCTCGGTGGTTGTATATATATATATATATATATATATATATATATATATATATATATATATATATATATATATATATATATATATAATATATATATATTATATTATTTTTACACCATTGTCATAACGTGGCTGAAACCGTTCGTGCGCATGTGATCCCAACGAAAGAAAATTTGTCGGCCAGACTGACACAATAAAGTTTTTTAATTGAATTGAATTAAATCCCAAACAAAGAAAAAAACACGATTAAAGAGGACAGTTACACCACATTTAAGATGTAACTGTCCTCTCTAAGCGTGCTCCTTTCTTAGATGGGATTTTCTTTATGCATGAATAGTTCAAATTGTACTGTTGTCTTCGTAATTATGACAAACACTTCAGATAGTGGCGACTGTTTTCGATTAAAAAGAAACAACACACGAGCTACCCGGTATGATAAACACTCTACCCTGTAACGGCAAAAGACAGAAGTCTACTTTGTGTAGAGCGGAATTTGATTGTAATACAATAAGAATCTCGCTTTTCACAAAATGGACTTGCTGTATTTTATCGATTTAGCTCAGCACTGGGTGTGACGTCAAATTGTGACGTGTCACAACTACCTGCATCTCAGGCACTGCAAAGTATTAGCCACCATTAGTGCAACCTCTTCGGCCAGTGTGTTTATGACCTGATGAAACCACTCACAATAGAAGTCATAAACAGGTCAAAATTGCCGATGTTTGGGGAAAACAAAAACAGTGGATTAACAGCCCGGACGAACATGCGAGGACGCATGTTTGTCAAGGTTTTTAGTGTAACTGTTTTCGTCAGAAGACGCGCAGTTTTGTTTCATTATTTTCTTCTGATTGACAACACAGTCATGCAGAATCACTCACTTTTTGCCTGGGATTCGGAAGACGTTCTTCTGTACGCGTGTGATGTTGGTGGTCAGGCAGAAGATGTGGGCCAAGGTCATCTTACTGATCTCATCTAGATTTCCTGTGTACACAAAAACGTGGATTCAGCCAAGTCAGCCCCGTCAATACTACATCACAATGATGAATTGACCTTGATATTTCAAGGGTGATGCAGAAATAGCTTGGCGCCTCTAGGCGCCAAGCTATTCTGGCACCACCCTTGAACTAAATGGTCGATTTGTCTCCATAACTGTAATGTCTCTTGGCTTGACTTCACAAACGAAGAAACTATAGGAAAAAAGTCTATGGGGGTTGCCCACGATGTCTGCAGGCATGCTCGTGACTGCGGAAGCCAATCCGGGACAGGCATGTTCGAACGCAGTGGCTGCAGAGAGAGGCCTGGCCAGGGTTTTGAGTTGCGGCATCTCTGTTTTTTCTCCTGAGCCGTTTGTCTGTAAGTGAAATGCGGCCAACTGTATGTTGGAGAGACGGAAAGAACCATCAACGACCGTTTTAAAGAACATCTTCAGTCGGTCAAGTACCATTACAATAGACCGGTCGGGCGACATTTCAACCAGGCCGACCACTCCGTCTCGGACATTCGTGTTAAAGGCCTCTGGCTTATGCAAGCCAGTAATGTCTGGGCCAGGAAAGACCGAGAAAATTTTTGATTAATAAACTGGGCACTGTGGCGCCACTCGGGATGAATATGAAAGATTAACTTTTTTTACCTTGCCTGTGTCTTTTTTTATCTGCTAACTGTCATTTACCTTACTGAGTCGCTTCTGTATGACTACTCACTAACCAGGTAGGTGAGGCTGGCGCTGATTGATATGTACTTTGTGACTCCCATGGGGACTTTTTCAGCGCTGGCCGTATGTTAAGTTGGATCCCTTGCCCTTCCCTGTCGGGCGCCTGGTCGCCGGTCCTTGGATTTATGCGCGGGTGTGGGGGGCGATCGTGTGCATTCCCTTGGTGATGTATGTGGTCGTCTTGTTCGCATGCCTGTGCGTTCGTCCGTGGGCTGGTGGGTGCCTGTTGGGTGGGGCTGGTGGCTCTGGTTGTTTGCCTTCCCCCTCCCCCCCCCCTCCCTTTTTTTCCCTCCCCCCTCTCTCTCTCTCTCTCTCTCTCTCTCTCTCTCTCTCTCTCTCTCTCTCTCTCTCTCTCTCTCTCTCTCTCTCTCTCTCTCTCTTCCCTTTCCTCCTCCCCTTCCTCCGCCCCTTTTGTCTTTCTCTCCCCCCACACCCGTTTTTTTTTTTTTTTTTTTTCTTTGATTTTTTTTAGTTACCCTTGAAGATGGTTTCACAACTACCTACTCTCCTCTTATACCATTATTCTCTTACTGATTTTGATTATTTGCTTTGTTTCATTGATATTCCTTGTTGTGTACCCTGCTAAATGCTGGGGTTTTTTTCCCGGGGTTCTCCCGCTTTTCCCCGAGGTAGTCCTCAACTTGATGGTGATATAAAGTTTGCCTTCGGGTTGGCGTTTAGCAGGCTTTGTGTATTAGACACTCAGCCTACTTCGTGCCCAAGGGTACTCCCCGTTCTCTCTCTCTCTCTCTCTCTCTCTCTCTCTCTCTCTCTCTCTCTCTCTCTCTCTCTCTCTCTCTCTCTCTCTCTCTCTCTCTCTTTCTCTCTTCCCCCCTCTCTCTCTCTCTCTCTCTCGCGCTCTCTCTCTTCTCTCTCTCTCT
The DNA here is from genome assembly GCA_036245525.1 of Semisulcospira habei. Lineage (NCBI taxonomy): Eukaryota > Metazoa > Mollusca > Gastropoda > Semisulcospiridae > Semisulcospira > Semisulcospira habei. The sequence goes on from BTPG01000001.1 coordinate 251,558,222, forward strand.
CTCTCTCTCTCTCTCTCTCCCCGGCCTCACACACGCGCATTTACTTTTGCTCGCTCCTGCGCGCGCTTACACACACTCTTGTCTCTCGTGTTTAGTTTCTCTCGGAGTCTTTCTCTTACGATTTTTTTCTTTGACGTCATTTTTACTTTTGTTCTTCCTTTTTTTTTTTTTTTTTTTTTTTTTCTTTTTCTTTTTATTTTTACGTCACCTTCAGTTGCCACATTCCTTCTGCATATGAAGATAAGTAGCGGCTAATGTCTCTGTTTGTTTGTCTATTTTGACAAAGGGTATTTACCCGAAATATTAATAAATTGTGTTGTACCGTTTTTTCTAAGCGTGTTTCTTTCTCCGTTGGGTACTTCTTTGCATTTCACACGCTTGGCAGTCACCTTTTTGGTCTGGATTTCTTTAAGGCTAGCTCTGCGCGAGTCCTCAAAGAAGACAGCTGCCTTGTAAATCGTGGAGCGCCAGGTGTCACGGTCCGCAGCGAATGAAGACCACTGACGGTGGTCGATTTGGCAGGCACTAAGTGACTTCTTGAGACAGTCTTTGTGTTTCTTCTTTGGTGCCCCTCTGTCTCTGTGTCAAGTGGCGAGCTCGCCGAACAGGGTGATCTTGGGTAGGCGATGATCTTCCATCCTGGAGACGTGCCCCGCCCAGCGGAGCTGGGTCAGCAGCAGCAAAGCCTCGATGCTCACAGTTTCCGCCTGTTCAAGGACCTCGACGTTTGTGACATAGTCACTCCAGTGAATGCCAAGGATTGTACGCAGGCAGCGCTGGTGGAAGCGTTCGAGGAGTCGTAGTTGGCTGCGGTAGAGGGCCCAGAACTCGGAACCATACAGCAGGGTGGTGAGGACGACAGCTCTGTACACGCTGATCTTGGTGCCTGTTTTCAGCTGTTGATTGTGCCACACCCGCTTGAAAAGTCGCCCGAAAGCGCCGTTCGCTTTTGCCAGCCTGCTGTCAAGCTCCTTGTCCAGCGTGGCGTCTGATGTGATGATGCAGCCAAGGTAGTTAAACTGGTACACTGACTTCAGTTTAGGCTCGCCGATGGTGATGTGGGGAGGGCGATGCTCTACCTTGGGTGCCGGCTGATGGAGGACCTCTGTCTTTTTCAGACTGACCTCGAGTCCAAAGAGCTTTGCAGCGTCTGCGAAGCAGGATGTGATACGCTGCAGGGCTCTCTCTGTGTGTGCAACGAGGGCAGCGTCGTCAGCAAAGATCAGCTCACGAATTAAGTTTGTCTAAGGTTTTGATGTGGGACTGCAGTCGTCTGAGATTGAACAGACTGCCATCGAGACGATACCTGATGTACACTGCATCGTCATCGTCGAGGTCCACTGTGGCCTGCTTCAACATCATGCTAAAAAAATGGTGAAGAGGGTCGGTGCCAGCACACAGCCCTGCTTCACACCGTTGAAAATGGGGAATGGTTCTGAGAGGTCATTGTTGAGTCTGACCTGGCCTTGCTGGTCCTCGTGCAGCTGGACGATCATGCTGAGGAACTTTGGGGGACAGCCAAGTCGCTCCAGGATCTGCCACATGTCTTGCCTGCTCACAGTGTCGAACGCTTTGTTAGGTCGACAAACGTTACATACAACCCTATGTTCTGCTTGCGGCACTTCTCCTGAAGTTGTCTCAGCACAAAGACCATGTCGGTGGTGCTCCTGTTGGCTCTGAAGCCACACTGGCCCTCTGAGAGGTGGTTTTCTGCGATAGCAGGTACCAGCCGATTCAGGAGCAGCCTTGCAAGAATTTTCCCAGCAATGGACAGCAGGGTAATTCCACGATAGTTGGAGCAAGCAGACTTATCTCCTTTGTTCTTGTACAGGGTGATGACTGCATTGCGGAGATCCTTTGGTAGTGGTTCTTCCTCCCAGCAGCAGAGAAAGAGGCCGCGGAGCTTGTGCAGTGCTGAGCCTCCATGTTTCCAGATCTCTGGTGGGATTCCGTCAATGCCTGCTGCTTTGCCACTCTTGAGCTGGTGGATGGCTGTGAAGGTCTCTTCAGCAGTGGGCGGTTCATCCAATTCAACCTTTACTGGGAGGTGTGGGATTTGAAGGATGACTGCTTCTTGAAAAGTGCGCTCAGCACTGAAGTGGTCCTGAAAGTATTCCGATGGAGTTATTATCTGTGAGGAGTGCCTGTCCATCAGCGCTTCGCAGGGGACTTTGTATCAGATGCCTAGGGCCATACACTGCTTTCAGTGCTTCGTAGAAGCCCCTGTAGTCACCGTTGTCAGCACAAAGTTGGGTCCTCTGTGCGAGTCTGGTCCACCACTCGTTCTGGAGATCTCTGAGCTTGCGCTGGAGACTGCTGCAGACGAGGCGGAAGGCAGACTTCTTCACAGGGCAGGAAGGCTGGGCTAGGTGGGCCTAGATGGGCGGCTCTTTTTTTTTTTTTTTTTGCTAGGAGTTCCTGGATCTCTACGTCGTTTTCGTCAAACCAGTCTTTGTTCCTCTTTCTAGCGAAACCCAAGACTTCTGCAGAGGATTTTGCGATAGCCGTTTTCAAGTGTTCCCAGAGTGTTTCAGGGGAGGAGTCTGCTGGATCAGCTGTGTCTGTGAGCTTGCGCTGTAAATCTGTCTGAAAGGCAGCTTTTACGTCATCACGCTGAAGGCTGGCAACATCAAACGTTTTCTTGGGGGGCCCCCCTTTCTTGGGTTTTGGCTTGAAGTGGAGCCTGAGTTTGCAGCGGACAAGGCGGTGGTCAGTGTGGCACTCTGCGCTGGGCATCACTCTGGTGAGGAGGACGTCACTGCGGTCTCTCTGACGCACTAGGACATAGTCGATAAGGTGCCAGTGTTTGGAGCGAGGATGCATCCAGGTGGTCTTTCGACTGTCCTTTTGCTGGAAAGTAGTGTTGGTGATGAGAAGTTGCTGTTCTGCACAGAACTCCAACATTAGGCGGCTATTGTCATTGCAGTTCCCGACGCCATGCTTGCCGAGGACTCATTTCCAGGCTTCAGAGTCCTGGCCCACTCTGGCGTTGAAGTCGCCAAGGATGATGACTTTGTCGTCTGCAGCGGTGCTCTGTAGGAGGCTGCGCAGGTCAGTGTAGAACTTGTCCTTTCCTGCAGGCTCTGCCAGGAGGGTTGGGGAGTTCACACTGAGAAGGGTGACGTATTGCTGATGTCTCAGTGGGAGGCGCATGGCCATTATGCGGTCTGAGTGACCGGTTGGTGGGTTTTCCAGCTTAGTCGCAATGGAGGTCTTGACCATGAAGCCCACATCTGAGAGCCGTCTTTCTGAGGCAAACTTGCCTGACCAGTAGAGGGTATAGCCAGCGCCAAGTTCTTGGATACTGCCTTCGTCCGGGAGGCGTACTTCGCTGAGCGCGGCGATGTCGATGTTTAACCTCCGCAATTCATGGGCAATGAGGGCGGAGCGACGTTCAGGGAGTCCGCTGTCTGCTGTGTCGAGCATGGTTCGGATGCTACGTTGAGTCCGGTCATGGTCGTCATTACAGTGGGTCCGGTTTTTTTACTTGGTTTTTGACCGCAGAAGATGCCCGTTGATCGCGGCTAGCCAACTATGGTTGTGAGGGGACGAGCTTTGTTTAGGCCACCTTTTCTAGGCCCCTCTCCGTGTGGAGCAAGCAGTGCTGTCCCTAGAGAAGGCTGCTTGGTCGTTCAGGGTATGCCGAGTGATGTTGTCATCCCCAGGTCAACATCAGGCGACCAATATCCTGAACCGCCTGCATGCAGGTTTGAGACTGCGGCTTCCAGTGACATCTTTCACCTGCCGTTTCGCCCCTCGCCCGTCGCTACAGGACTTAGAATGGTCTGTGTCATGTTCCATGGACGTTTCCTAAAGCCTGCGCGGTGGAGCTTTTTTGCGGAGTGCAGTGTGCGCAGTACTGGCCCCACCCTTTAAACCCTTGGTTTGTCTGCCATGGCCTAGCAAGCTGGGACGATAGCATCGAGGTCCTCGGGTGGTAGGTTTTATATCAGACTGTCCTTGTCCAAGTCTCTGGCTCAAAATCCTGCCCCGGAGACACGGGGGCTTTGAAGTCAGGATTTTCCTCCCTTAGCCTTTCCGCAGCCAAGCGGCCAGGCCTGCAAGGCAGCAGGACAATGATGATTAATTTTCGAGGTTCTCTCCTCTTGATCCACCGTGTTTAGCCTGGGGGCTCGTGCTGCCCAGTTTTTCAGGTCACCTCGGAGAGGATGTGGCCAGGGACCACGCACGGACGGTCTTGGGATAGAGGCATGCTATGCCAGTCCGGAGGGATTACACACGAGGGTGCCTCACGAAGGCCAAGAGGCCTTAGACTAGGGTGATCCCGGGGGAGGCGCTGTAAGAGTTCCCGACTACCCGCACCACCAACGCAACTCATTCCCCTGGGGCCCCACCCTTTGAGTCAGGCAGAGACCCCTTGACCCCAACTGTTATGTAGACTGAGGGCAAATATTAAATTAAAATTGTTCAACCTCATTGTTTTGATGGAGTTTATCACTCGATCAAAGCAAGGTTACACAAATGGGGACAGAAATTTGCTTTGCTATGCGATCACAGGTGCAGTAAAGCGATGAACGCAGGATCCTCATGAGCCCGTACAGTGGCAGGGGGTTGATTTAGAGATTTACCTTTTTTCTGGTCCCATTTATATGTGTTCCTGTGGCGGTAAATCTGCGATTGCATGCGTGCTGGGTTCGGTTCCCTGTGCTTAGAGCCGTTAAGAGAGTTGAGAAGAGGGCCTAGTTAAATATCCTTATTATTCTTTTCATTATTATTATTATTATAGTTGTTATAGTATTATCATCATCATCATCATCATCATCATCATCATTATTATTATTATTTCTTACAACCCGTGGGTTTTTTTGCGTGGGGGTGGATGGGGTGGGGGGTTGAGGGGTGGTGGGGTGGGGTGCTTTGCAAGACGCACACCAAACTCACGTTGCTTGAAGGCAGGGTTGATGTCAAAGAAGAACCTGTCCCCCACACGCAGCCTGCGGAACTGCTCGCCTATCAGCCGGCTGAACGTCTCCCCAGCCAGACCTCCGTCATGCAGCGGCTCAGACATGCCGGCAGGGAACAGATCCATGTCGTCCACGTGACTAGACAAAGACATTTCATTGGGTCAGTGTCATTTCATTGGACCAGTCGGATTTATTTGTAAATTCGTGTCACGTGCCCGGCTGCAGGCATTTCATTGGTTCTGTTTACGTGTGTCTGATTGATGACACCTTACCTTCAAAGGCTAAGAATAGTTTCCACAGTTGTTTTGAAAATTTCCAATGCGCAAAAGGCCATCGGGCCGCCGTTGACCTCATGGCCTTTTGCGCATTGGGTTAACATTTCAGTTTTAATTGCTTACTCGTATACGGCGTCCAGCATTGCGCCATTAACCCCCAAAGCACTGTCGGCGAAGGACTTGACGCGTGGTAGCCCCAGAACCGCGCGCACGTCGTTGTAGGGAGGAATTCCGTGGTCGCGACCGCGCTGAATGTTGATCGACACCAAGTCAAAACCCTTCCTGGCCCCCTCCTGGTTCTCAAACAGGTGGCCTGTTACCTGTCAGAGAAACATGCCATAGTCAGCATTATTACCTGTCAGATAATACAATAGAATACAATACAACTTTATTGTCTGTTCGAGTCAAAGCACGAAAGAAAATTGCCTTTTGGCTCGTCATAAAACAACAATATAAGACATTAACAAACGCTACAAGAACATTCCATGAAAACTTATCATTGCAGCAATCTATCACAAGCAATCTGGCACAAGATGGGGGTAATGTTAAGTAGATCATACATATCGCGGCGTTATAAACAAGAGTTCAAAATCGAGACAGCAGTTGGAATAATAGACTTCTTAAAAAACATTCTTTTTGGCAAGTGGCATGTTGAAACGTCTGCCTGATGGTAGCATTTTAAAGCTGAGCAGATAGTGGGTGACGAGGATCATTGACAACGCTAGCAGCTATCCTTCGGACAGCTGTATGGAACAGATCATCTACTGGGTACTGTCCTAGGCCAATGATCTTCTCAGCTGTTCTGACAATACGTGACAGTCTGCCCCTGTTTTTCTTACTGAGGTTGCCATACCAAGCAGTGATGTTAAAATAAACATTCCATCATTTTTACCTGTCGAATAAGTGCACCATAAATAACCTTCACCGCATGTCTGGCTAGACGGCGTGGGGGAGTACTTCTCGTTCTTTTTGAAAATAATATTTCAAACTTTATTCTTTCTAGTTGTAGTCAATTTCATTCGTACGGCGTAAAATTATTTTTGTTTAAAACCTCATACACATCCATCTTTCTTTCCGCAGACTCAATTGAGGGACACAATAGGCGAAATCTGTTTCACATTAATTTTGCCACATATGATCATCGACAAGAACTCGTAGCATCGGTGTTCAATGACTCGCCGTTCGTGAAAATTGTTGAATCTGTAATGCTATGTTCAGTCTTGCGACAAAGTCCGAGCCCGCAACTCACGGCAAGTTGAAGGCACAGCTGGTACATATCACGGGAGTGAGGCCTAGAACTGAGACCCAACCATGCCGTATACCCTGACACTGTCGGAGTAGACAGAATGAGAACAGCCCCCCCACCTCCCATTTGCCAAAGGGCATACAGGAAACGTCATGCACTCATGGCGTTATCTATGCATGTTATTGTAACAGAGAAGTAGAGTTCGCCAATGATGTGTGATGTGAGTGATACTGACAGTTCGTAATCACAGTCTATAGAAGAGCGTCCCCCTTCCACGTTATCGACGTAAATAACGAAAAGTATAAGCAGGATTCAAGGGCTTTAGGAAATATTTAGAAGTAAATGTACTGTCATTTACGTCTGTATTCCTGAAGCTGAAATACGCCGACGGCAGTTTCAAATACACTTGTTTGTTAAATCTGAAGTCTGATGTACCTTATGCTTCACAACTGCACAACGTTTTAGTCTGAAACATGGTACTTGTGGGCTAAGTCTTTGCATTTTCTTTCCGAAAAAGGATTAAGTTAAGATGCATTTATTTATTTCTTTATTTATTTATTTTTATTTATTTATTTTGCCTTTTTCTCTGACCACCTTCTCTTTGTTGTACACTTTTTAATCAGCTTGCGTAGCTCAGTCTAAAATTTTACAATAAATTCCAATGTCTCCCAGTAAAGTAAAGACTGTATCATAAATAGTTAGCGGAGAGAAAAGTGTGAGCAGTACAGGGAGGTTTTTGGCTCTAGAGGACCCATCGCCCGGTTGCAGTGGTTGGTTGTTATCTCCCTTGCTGTCTTCATAAGTACTGAACTGAAAATCAACTCAGTCTGAGGAACACAGCTGCATATTTCTATATGCAATAACTGTGAATTGAAATAAACCCTCATTAGAATTACTCAGGTGCCTCATTCATTTCAGAAAGTTCTGCTGCTTCTACAAGGCAGAGCGCAGATTCAACAACAATGATTGTCTCACTATAGAGATCTTTCACATGACGTCATCAATTTGAGCGTACCGGCTGCTGGAGGACAAGCGAACGGCGGCGGGAGTAGTGGCGGCAACGTGAACGAGCACACATACTCATGCTGTTTTCGGTGTTCTAGTTGAACAGTTTGCATCAAAACGGTAAATTTCTGTTGTATTTTCAACTGCCACAACCGCAGTGATAGGGAGACCTATAGGACATTTCACAGAATCCCGAATGTGGTGGGAAAAAAAAACGAGGAACAGAGAGGGCTGTCGGAGCGGAGAAGACGAGAATGGGTACGTCAGGTTAACCGCAAAAACATCACGTTTGATTCGGTGAAATGCTGGCATCGAGTATGCTCGGACCACTTTGTCACTGGTAAGTTAAAAAATAATACAATGTTATGTTTTATTTCACAACGTTACGACTGACAACACGGGTGGAAGCCGGGCGAGCAGGGAAGAGTTGTGCAGACAGGGTAGTGGAGGGGGCGGGCCCTGGGGGAGAGGTGTGCTGCTGTTAAATATGAAACAATGGTAAATTTGCCTCTGTGTGTGTGTATGTGTGCTTGTTTCTTTCTCAGTGTGAATATCTGTACTTGCAGATGTGTGCATGTTTTTGTTTGTTTTGTGTTTGTATCATTTAGTTAATCACTGCATTTATTTAGTGCAAAGTGTACATGCACTCATTACCATTACTGTTAACTTTTGTTTATGTGCTAGTATTAAAAACAATATTGTATGTTTACATTAAGTAATGTACAATCTTCTTTCAGGTCAGCCAGCAGACATGCATGATGTTACACACCCTGACTGGATTCCTACCCTCAGATTAGGTCACTCTAAAGGGATGACCTCGAAGCCAGAACTGTATGAGAGAACTGCAAAACGAAACATGACAAAAGCAGTGAGGGAGCAGGAGCAGACGTTGCAATGCAGCAAGTCAGCCGAGAGCAGCATGCAAGAGTCAGCAGACAGCATCACCACAGTAGAATGTTCCGACCATGTTTCAAATGAAGCACACGCAGGCGTTGACCAGGGTACACAGACAGATTTGACATATGAATACATTTCACAGCTTGAAAATGTTGTGAATGATCAGAATGTGGAGATACGAAACCTTAGGGAAAAGTTAAATGGAAAAGACTTCACTGAGGAGCTCACTACTCACAAACCAGATAGGTGAGGCTAGCGCTGGCAGAATTGTACAACAAACCAAGGGGAATTACTCAGCGCCGGACAGACAACAGTTAGATCCCCTGCCCCCGCTTATCAGGCACCCAATCGCCAGCCCACAGAGAAATACGCAGGTATAGAATAAGACGATCATTTGCATCTTCAAAAAAGATGCATCAGGTCCCTTATATAACCCATGTCTTTCACTGAGGAGGCTTTTCGTGATAAAGATGACAGGGTGAAGTACTACACTGCATTGCCAATTTCATCATTTTGCTTGCAACATTTAATTTGATTTCACCAGGCATGAGCACAGATGCTAAGGCTCGGCTCTCCAAGTTCCACCAGTTTCTTCTTGTTTTGATGAAATTGAGGCTGAACCTTCCAATTCAGGTGCTTGCTGACATGTTCAGTGTATCATACAGCACAGCCAGGCAGATCTTTTACAATGTGTTAGATGTTTTGTATGTGAGACTACATCCCCTTGTTATCTGGCCAGAGAGAGAGAGAGAACATAAAGAGAACTATGCCTGCAACATTTATCTATGCATTTGGACGGAAGGTGACTGTAATCATTGACTGTTTTGAAGTTAAGCTTGAAAAGGCATCGAATCTCCTGGCTCGAAACCAGACCTACTCAAACTACAAGCATGGAAATACCACAAAGTTTCTAGTGGGAATCACTCCATAGGGTGTTATCTCATACATTTCCAAATCATGGGGAGGAAGGACAAGTGACAGGCATATCACTGAACAGAGTGGCTTTCTAGACAAAATGTTGCCTGGAGATTTGATTCTTGCTGACATAGGCTTCAACATGCATGACTCTGCAGGACTAAGGTGTGCTGAAGTGAAGGTTCCTGCCTACACCAGAGGCAAAAAGCAACTATCTGCCTTTGAAGTGGAGTCAACTAGGAAGCTTGCAAATGTTAGAATCCATGTTGAAAGAGTGATAGGGTCACTACGCCAGAAATACACAATTTTAGATTGTGTGTTGCCCCTTGCTTACATGAGCAGTTCTGATCAGAATATGACTGTGTTAGACAAAATTGCTCATGTCTGCAGAGCACTTGTGAACTGTTGTCCTTCTGTTGTACTTGCGGATGAACCCGAGTGCCTGCCCGAGTAGGTGCGTGTTGCCAGAAACTGCCCAGGGTTATGTTTCAGATATTGTTTAACGCTGTTGTATGTGGAGCCAGTGGTACTGAAAACAATACCGGTGGCTGCATGGTCAAGGGGTTAAAGTTTCCTAATAAGAAAGGCTATTCAGCGTGTGTTGGTGTGATTTGAGTAGGTCAATGTGGTGGGCGTTACGTTTTGGGAAAATCTAGACAGGGGTGATTCAGTAAAAAAATTCTCATTAACCTCACTGTGCGCGGAGCGAACAGTTTTGTGCACTTGACCGGAGGCAGCGTGTCTAAAACAAACAATGTTGTTAAATTGGACAATGATGCTGTATTGCTATAGGATTCTGATTCACCCTATGCATGTGGAGCTAACGGTACTGTAAACGTTACCGGTCGGGTGGCTGCATACACAAGTGGGTTAAACCTACAATGGATCTAATCAGATTTGTAACCCTTATCATTCGGAATACACCAGTGTTTTAAATAATATTGACTAAAATATAGTTCAAGGGTAGCGCCAGAACAGCTTGGCGCCTCTAGGCGCCAAGCTATTCTGGCACCACCCTTTAACTAAAGCCATTGGTCTATATCCTTATCTGTAATGTAGCTTGCATATGGCAGTGTACAAAATTGAAACTTTTAGCCTCAGTATGATATGGGTTAAACTGATGCAGTGCCTGCAGTGTGATGCTGAAATAAAACTTTAAAAAGATTGATAACATGTTTGATGCGTATTCTTTTGAAGCGTATTCAGTCAGTCATGTCAAAATGTTTGTGTGTGTGTTTCTGTGTTTGCACACATGCATGTACAGTATTCATGCTTGTATGTGTGGGGTGTGCATGCATGTGTGATATATATATATATATATATATATATATATATATAATTTTCAATAAATTCTGAGAACATGATGTTGTGCTAATGCCATGGAAATCCAGGCTGGTAAGCTTGCATTGTGTCATCAGGACATAAGCTGTCCTTTTGTGACTGCATCGATTATTAGATCTTTTGAGCCTTCCACTGAACACCTACTACATAAAGTAATAGGGACTACCCACAGGCGCCCCGCAACCCGCTGGAGAATATCCAGTCCTCCCCCCGAGAGGGGAGGCTAGTGCATGAATATTCCCAAATAGATCTTGGACCTGCTGGATAGATTTAAGATTTTTGCCGCCTACGACCAGTTTCGACCCAAGGTGGGTATATATATACATATACATATATATATATATATATATATATATATATATATATATATATATATATATATATATATATATATATATATATATATATATATATATATATATATATATATATATATATATATATATATACATGTGTGAGAGTGCTTATTTGCACTTAGAAACCTGCAAGTGGAAAAGTAAGCAGACCGACCTGAACCAGTATGAAAATGTCATACTGAATACAATGCAACACTGCTGTACTATATATTCACTATTCTTGAATGAAATGTATATGCACCCAAGAAAAGATTGCATTTTGATTATCGCCGCGTACGCAACTGTTCTCTGAAAACAGCACATTCTTTTTTTTTTTTTTTTTGGCTTGGGAGCTCCAACATGACATCAGTGTTGCCTTGTACATACAAAAATATGTACTGTACATAAACAAGGATACAATTTTGCAAATGAAAGGCACACAAAAAATACAATTTTGTTCTCACTTGTTTATCTCAATGTTGATGGCAGATCTTACATGTTAATGACCATTTAAATTGCACGCCCTGGCAGTCTTTCAGACAAATGTCATTTTTCAATATGATCTTCAAACATGCATCCATCCATAAAAACCCACGCCAATGCTGAAAGGGATAACTTTGACCTACTTTGGGAAATCGCCTTCACAATGAATAAGGGTACTGACAGCAATGTGGCTGCATACTGCAAAAACATGACTGGTTACACTTTGAATACATCTCATCTTGCTTAGATATATAGCTAAATTGCCCGCTTCAGAAACAGTAACGGTAAACGTGTATGAAATAAACGTATCACAAATGACAGTCCATGTGTATATATATGTCCAGATAGACACTTAATTGTCACAACTGTATTTTCATGTCAATTACAGTTTCTTTTTTGGTTCTGCCTTGCCTCTCTTAGGCCGATTCTTTCTGCAGTCTGGGCAAAACCATTTCCCTTTTGGCTCGGACTTCATGCCAATGCACTCAAAGTGAAACCAAATCCTTGTACAGTTTACACTGTCACACGCAACCATATTTCCTTCTTCCCCTTTTCCGCAGTAGCACCAGACATCAGTTCTGTTAGAAGGCTGTGTAGGGTTGACAGGCGCTACAGATCCGTGGCATCTGTATTTTGCTGCACAGGCTGGAAAGGCTCGAGAGGACTCTTGGCTGGAGGATTCACAGGCTATGAATGGGCTCTTGGATTGTGTAACGAACGCCTTTAGTGCAGGTTTTCGGTCGGACGATGGTGTGACGTCATTAGCAGTTGGACCGAATGTTCACGTGCGATAAGGTAGAGATAAGTAATGTTCACGTGCGGTAGTGTAGAGGCGAGCGATGTTCACGTGTCACAGTGTGGTATTGGGAATAATTACCAGTTAGAGATGCTATACCAGTCGAGCCGAGCGGTCGTTTTCGCTAGGGCTCCGAGGAAGAATTCTGTCTAGAGAATTCGATAGCTGTATATTGAATACAGCGGGGCCGGTACGGAGCGGACACCCCTGGTGTAGGGCCGATGAAGCTGTCCTGAAGGCATCACGTACGTGAACAGATGCGGACATCATCAAGCCTTCATCTCTCCTTCGTCCTACCATCACTGGTGCTACGAGCAGCAACGGTAGCGAAGTAAGCCACAGATTCGTGCTACAGGACCACATGCAGTGTTCCGTCAGTGTAGCCTATTGTCGCCTAGCGCCGTTAAATTTCACGCCTAGGAATGTTCTAAATCTGTGAGTAGTCATTGAGTAGTAATATTCAGTTCGGGAATCTCCGTCAAGTCGTCATGTGATATTGACTGTGTCGACACTAGTATAAAGAGGAGTCGAGTGACGTCTCTCGAGAGAGACAACGACCTCTACGGTAGCGAGTGAATGTGTGAGCGCTAAAGTTGTGAATAACCTATGCCACTTGTTAGTTAGTTGTGCAGATCGGTTTATATGATGTGAATTGTTATTGGTGTAGATTGGTTTATATGATGTGAATTGTGTGGTTTAATGTATGTTATGAGTGTATGAGAAATAGTTAAAGAGGGCAAAGAGAAATAACTGTGTGGCCTTTGTCCTTGTTTGTACGCGCGTGTGTGGTGGATGAAAGAGTCTAGTAAACAGAGATAGAACACCCACCTTTATACAGATTGGCAGAAAGCCCACGCACACACTCATTCCATAAACATTTATATATGTAACAATTTAATTTAGTACAACACTAAAACCACCGTCGTTACAGATTGTTAGTGCCCAGCTGCCGGATGTGTAGAATCCTCCAAGCATCTCAGGGAGCACAGCGGTTTCGAAAAACTGCTGTGCCTTGGGGACAGCTTCCTCCCAGAAGCCGACATCGGGTAGGACACGTTCAACAAACAGTTCCTTTTGTGTCCAAATAACAGTCACAGCAAGCTCTTTTGCCGAACAGAAACAACTGGCATTGAACTTGGCTGTAGTATGCATGTTCAAGTTTTATGCAGATGTGTGTACCAACACGGTGTAGAGGGAAATTTGGAAGAGACAGGGTTTCCTCAATTGTGATTTGGCGAGCAGTAAATGGGCACTTCACTTCAACGCAGCCTTCGCCGCAACATTTGCACGAACAATATGCATCTGGTGAAGCAGCCATGAATGGTATCTCAGGATCCATAATCAGGCCAAAGCTGGTCATCTTGAATCCTGTATGGCTGTTTTTCTTCATATTCGGCTCTTCCTTGATCTTCATGATCAATTCCCCATTGCATGGCCTCAGTAGTCTTTGTGCTGCATGCGTTTGTATAGCATATGCTGCTGATCAAGGAGTGTGCAAGGTTAGTGTGACACACAGAGTGCAGCTTTGATGCCGTTACTCGACCAGCACGCAGTCTGAACCAAAGGGGCGACTTTACTTGTAAGCGTGTATGCTGCGGCTCCACCAGATTGCATTCCTCATGTGTGAATGACAGGGAGCCTGAGGCAATCACTTTCAAGCACTCCTGGTGGAGTTCCATGAAATTAAGTGTCATGAAGCGATCCTCTCTTAGACCTGTCAAGAGAGGAGGCATTCTTGTCAACTTAATTTCATAGTCTTCCACATACTCGCTCTGCACCGCCTGGAGAGCTGGCTTGATACCTGAGGCTGCAAATTTAATCTGTTCATAAAATGACTTTAACTCATTTTCAGTGACGTCTTTGATTTCTCTTGTCCGCTTTGGGGCCTTTGGCGATGCTATCTTAATACTCTCCAAGGAGGCATCCAGCATTCTCTTTCTACTTGGTGCTGACGTAAAGTCAATGGACGCATTTTCCAAGTAAGCCACGGACTTGAAAGAAGGCTGGTTCCAGTAGCACGCAACGTCAGTCACTGTCTTGTTGTCAATAATGCGTTTGGCTGTGTCGACCATAAACATTACAGCCGCTACATGGGAACATATCTCTCCAAGGCCTGCAACCACGTGCAGTGAGCTGACAAAACCTCCCCTTCGCCAGAGGTGATGAGCCAGGGCTGAGTGGGTTTTTTCATTCATACGCTGGGAATGGTACACCTGCAAATAAACAAGACGTAATCATTAACTTGCCCCACCAGGTAATAAGGAAAAACTGACAGCTGACAAACTGTAGCCAGTGGAATGTAGTGCAATTATTACTAATCAGATGGCCTCATTATTCATAAACATTTTAGACATGTTTCACGTTAATAACTTGTGTGATGCTCCAGTGAAATATTTTCTGAATCAAACCAAAGCTGGATAAATATTAAACCACAGAATCGGCAATCCCACTGCTGGACACATGATACACCACAGAATCCTAGAGTTGGGTACATCAAACTCAAAGTATCCAAGCACAGAATCCTACACTGTTGAATACAAATGAAATCAACAGAGGAAACAAGGTAACTAGACACCCATCATCCGCCCCATCCTCGTGCATCTTGACGATATAAAGTAGACACAATTAGATCGGTGAAATAACATCGTGTAGACAACACACAGAGAAACCATCGACTGAACACTTACCTTCGCAGCAACAAGAACGTTCGGTGAATTTGGTGACCGGTAGGAACGCAGATCACGCACCCGGCCTGATGTCAGTTGGTTATGTGCCTGCAGACTCTTCATTGCTTTGAATTCAGCCATTGTGTATGCACTTTTTCCAAATATTAGTATTGAGCGGCATCTTCGTTTCGAAGAGGCGGCAGTGCATCGTGGTCCGGAGTCCAGCAACTCATACGGGTCCGTCCTCCAATGGTTGCAATTTTCTCCAAATAACGTGCATAGGAAGCCTTGTCTAAAGTATCTACATACTTTTCCTTAAGTGCGAGTGAAACTTTTGCCATAATTTGTGAATAAAACGACTCTAAAATCTACTGATATTGCTATTCTCACTACGTGCAAATGGCCGCCTTGTCCTCCAGAGGGGGGCGTGACTCGTTTGTGTGTACGTCACGCGATGCGCATGTGAAAGATCTCTATAGCGAGCACAGCTGTAAATTGCTTATGAGAATCTATGCTGTTTAAATGCGGAAGGTAGTGTCGACCGGCTTGTTTCATCGAGAGGGCTGGTGTTTATGTTAGCTGTCAAGTGTGTCAAGTGTGGCGGGGACGCCTGTTGGGGAAGAGGGTGGTGCGTTTCCCCACTCATCCAGCTTCAGTACTTTGTCGCTAGACTGTGTTGTTGTGTTTGTTTTGTTTTGTGCTGGTACACAACTCGTTCGCATCAGTGAACACATTCTACCCGAGGACCGAAACATTTTGAAGTTACCCCCTTGTTACGATTGTGGTTGTGTTGTTCCATGAGAGCATGCATGTATTAATCGTAGGAAACGATCCGATATTTATTTGAGCTATCTTGGTTTCGAATCACGTACCGTTTCAGTAAGATTCTCTATCGTTCGCGGAGAGCGGATTTGGCTTTGTTATGATACTCTAAGATTAGTCCGAAAGTTTCGAGCAAGGTCGCGCTGTCTAGTGACCTCGTATGTGTGACGTCGAGGAGTAGGCAACATTGCAAATAGTTGTTTTCTGTGCGCGTGAAATTAACAGCCGTTCAGTGTGTGTTATGGAAGGTCGTGAGCGGTCTACCATACTCTTGGGTGACGTCATTACACACTAGGATTTGGGGCTGAAATGAGCAGTCGAATTTTTGTAGACTATTGTAGTTTTCTTGAAAGTTCTTTTTTCATTAATATTTTTGAGTTCCAGTTACGTAGATTATTTTGATTGGTTGCGTTGTGTGATTTCAATAGATTATTCTGGAAAGTCGTTTTACTATAAAAGATGGTGCTAGGAAGCACGTGTGTACATTGTCATGCATTGTCACCTGTAGAGACACACAGTTTATCGTAGGTACGTGGCCCGTATGGGGTGTACATTGTGAGAGACGCAGCGTAACAGTGGTGTACGTTGTATGAGAAACTTTGTGTCGCCAGTGTTGACATTTGCAGAAGAGACATTGTATCAGTGTTGGTGCATTTGGGAGTGCATTGTGTGGAGATCGCTTCGCTGAAATAAAAATATTGTTGGAACTGTTACTCCAGTATTGTCTACAACCTTAAGCCACGTGTGACGGGTTGCAGCTGAATGAAGTTTATTTAAAAAGAACCTTACGTGCGTGCGTCTGGTGTGGTACCATACTACGACTACGACTCCACCACGTAACACCCCTGAAGGACTGTATTACAATTCTAGCGACAGATCGAGCGTGATAGTTCAAGGGTGGTGCCAGAATAGCTTGGCGCCTCGCCAAGCTATTCTGGCACTACCCTTGAACTATCACGCTCGATCCATGTCTTGCTGTGGTATGTCGGGGCTGAATGAATTAATCATTCAGGGCGCCCACCATCCATTGCTAATCATTCAGGGCGCCCACCATCCAATGCTAATCATTCAGGGCGCCCACCATCCAATGCTAATCATTCAGGGCGCCCACCATCAATAACTAATCATTCAGGGCGCCCACTATCAATAGCTAATCATCCAGGGAGCCCACCATCAATAGCTAATCATTCAGAGCGCCCACCATCAATAGCTAATCATTCAGGGCGCCCACTATCAATAGCTAATATTCAGGGCGCCCACCATCAATAGCTAATCATTCAGGGCGCCCACCATCAATAGCTAATCATTCAGGGCGCCCACCATCAATAGCTAATCATTCAGGGCGCCCACCATCAATAGCTAATCATTCAGGGCGCCCGCCATCAATAGCTAATCATTCAGGGCGCCCACCATCAATAGCTAATCATTCAGGGCGCCCAACATCAATTGCTAATCATTCAGGGCGCCCACCATCAGTAGCTAATCATTCAGGGCGCTCACCATCAATTGCTAATCATTCAAGGCGCCCACCATCAATAGCTAATCATTCAGGGCGCCCACCATCAATAGCTAATCATTCAGGGCGCCCACCATCAATAGCTGAAAAGCGTCGATGCCGACGGCAACGCTGTACGCTACTTCTGCAGATACTGATGCAGGTCGTCGTGAATGAGTGAATCTTTATGTGCAAGCCTAGGAGTAATCATTAATTGTACACAGTATCGTAGTGCCTTCAGTTGTCTGTGATTCCGGACATTACCTAGTGATGCCGTAATTTAAGGTCTTGTGTGGTAATTTGTGATTTTGGGCCTTATGGTTCTGAGCCGTGAGAGTACACATTGTCATTTAGTTTGCTTCCCTGGTGGTCTGCCAAAAGTTTCTTCCCCTACCCAAGTCTGGGACTTGGATGGGGTTTACCTCAAAGGCTACATTTTTTTGGAGGGGATCGTACGTTTCCGTTTCCCTTGGTTAATCACCTGCATTTTCCTATTCTAAAATTCTCCCCACTGTCTGCGCTGCCTTAACTCACTCTACCCCAGACGCACCACAGCAAGATAAGGATCGACCATGATAGTTCAAGGGTGATGCCAGAATAGCTTGGCGCCTATGGGCGCCAAGCTATTCTGGCGTCACCCTTGAACTATAATGGTCGATCTGTTTCCTGCACTGCAATGCAGTCTTCACAGGACAACGGCAAAATCTGGGGATTTGGGTCTTGGGGTTACAGTGAGTTAAGTCCTTACTTGATGCTGGGTGTGTGTTGCTAACTGGCCTGCTGCACCTAGCCGACGATAGTTTATATGTCTTTCCTATTAACCGCTTTAATTCCACGGCCGCATTTCCCCAATTTTGGAGGTGTCGCCCAACGGCTATGTACCACTTATACAGGCGCCAAGCTATTCTGACACCACCCTTGAAATATCTGTTCAAGCTCTTACACGTAGACGACATGACTTAGAAACTGAGCAAGTTGAGTGTATGTGGCTTGAGCTAAAGGCCCCTCAATCACCAACATTTCTTATCGGTTTTCTGTACCGCAACCCTGCTGCAACCTTTGAGTGGTACGATAATTTTCTTAGTATGTTTGATAAAGCCTGTAAACCTAATTCTAATGTCATACTTATGGGAGATTTTAACATAGACATGTTAAAGTCGCATCATGCATGGGACTCTACGATGACGTTGCTGGGTCTTAAACAGTTGGTCACTTCGCCAACACGAATAACACCAACAACATCTACACTCATAGACCACATCTATACCACACAGCCGGAGTCTGTTCATAATGTGTCTGTCGGTAACCTTGGTATCAGTGATCACTTTCCCATCAGCTGTACGTGGTCCACTAAGTTCCCAAAAGCAAAGAAAGGATGTCATACGTATATCACCTATCGTTCTTTTAAAAAATTTAGTGAGAGCGACTTTTTATCTGACCTTAATAATGCACCTTTTGATCACGTGCTTAGTGAAACTGACCCAGACAGCGCTCTGTCTGTCTGGTATAGCATTTTTCTTACTATTTTAAATAAACATGCGCCTGTGCGGAGGAGGCGAGTCAAACACGCATCACTCCCGCCGTGGCTGACTCAAGACATCATTCAGGCCATGAGGGTGAGAGATGATCTGAGAAAACAGAAGAGCTTTGCTGAATTTAAACGTGAGCGCAATCGTGTCAAATGTCTAGTGCGGCAGGCTAAAAAATCTTTCATTGATCGTTTGATTAAACAAGACAAAGATATGTCTACGCTCTGGCGCGCTATGGCCGTAGTGACTGGAGGCAAAAGTAGTAAAACCACTGTAATCCCGTCTACCCTGACTGCCGATACATTTAATGAACATTTCCTTTCAATTGCTGAGTCCCTGGTCCCTTCTAAAACAAACTCTCGGCCCTATACCTGTCCTGAAACCCTGACTGATTTCTGTAGAACGCGAACTGCGAAATTTGATCCTTTTGCTATTCCACCTCTGGCAGTTCACGAGGTTGGTAAGACAATTAGTTCCATGAAGAATAAAAAATCTTCCGGGCCAGATGAAATAAGCCATGGTCGATCGAATCCTGTCGTAGTGTGTCACTGCTTTATGGGTTAAGGTAAGAGCCAATATTTCCATTGTGGACAAAAAGGGGCATTTCATTGTATAACGGATAGATATACTGCATTTGCCAAATAATGCTAGAGCCCACAACCAAAGGAAAGTTTCTTTCCACGATGTCAAAGTAGTCTCATGCATAATACCTCTTCCACGATGAAGTTGTCTGAAGGCTGCGATCTGTCCTGAGGATCAATGGCGGTCAGAATACCCTCTGCCAGCGAGTCGAGGTTCTCCCGAGCCTCGAAAGGATGGAAGAAAATTTCCCTCAGGGCCACGCGGCGAGTGGGAGTCAGCGGGAAGGTTTTGGGAATTAGAGTGTGGCCGATTCTGGATAGAACGGACGTGAAGAGGTAACGAAATCGAGACGAACGTCACCCGGATACGCGGCTTTAGCCGCATATCCGGATGCCTTTCGTGTTGAATGAGTTAACGGATGCTATTCCTACGTCATAATCAGGTCAACTACAGCTGGTGGCGCCCCTATGTACAAAAAGGGCCGCCTCGCTGGATCAGTTCTATTCGGCATGAGTCCTCGTAGCAGACTTACTGTTAATACAGAGGTTACGCTAGCAGCGCACGATTCCCAACAACCAACGAGAGCAAAGTAACGGCAGATAACCAGTGTGTGCCATAAGCCTAGACAACACTCCAGACATCTCCGGGCTGATAAGGAACTTTATGCCTATTGGAGATGGTTAGAGTGTTGTTTATGCTTAAGTGCTTAAGTGTTGTTTCTGCTGGATATGTTTGAAGTGTTGTCTATACATGGAGATGTTTGAGTGTTGTCTATACTTTGAGATGTTTGAGTGTTGTCTATACATGGAGATGTTTGGAGTGTTGTCTATACATGGAGATATTTGGAGTGTTGTCTATACATGGAGATGTTTGGAGTGCTGTCTATAAGAGTAGGAGGAGATGTTTGAGTGTTGTATGTACTTGGAGATGTTTGGAGTGTTGTCTATACTTGGAGATGTTTGAGTGTTGTCTGTGCTTGGAGATGTTTGGAGTGTTGTCTATGCTTGGAGATGTTTAGAGTGTTGTCTTTGATTGGAGATGTTAAGAGTGTTGTCTATGCTTGGAGATGTTTAGAGTGTTGTCTATTCTTGGAGATGTTTAGAGTGTTGTCTATGCTTGGATATGTTTAGAGTGTTGTCTATGCTTGGAGATGTTTAAAGTGTTGTCTATGCTTGGATATGTTTAGAGTGTTGTCTATGCTTGGAGATGTTTGAGTGTTGCCTATACTTTGAGATGTTTGAGTGTTGTCTATACATGGAGATGTTTGGAGTGTTGTCTATACATGGAGATATTTGGAGTGTTGTCTATACATGGAGATGTTTGGAGGGCTGTCTATAGTAGGAGATGTTTGAGTGTTGTCTGTACTTGGAGATGTTTGGAGTGTTGTCTATACTTGGAGATGTTTGAGTGTTGTCTGTCCTTGGAGATGTTTGGAGTGTTGTCTATACATGGAGATGTTTGAGTGTTGTCTATACATGGAGATGTTTGGAGTGTTGTCTATAGATGGAGATGTTTGGAGTGTTGTCTTTGCTTGGAGATGTTTGGAGTGTTGTCTTTACATGGAGATGTTTAGAGTGTTGTCTAGACTTGGAGGTGTTTGGAGTGTTGTCTATACTTGGAGGTGTTTGTATTTTGTCTATACTTGGAGATGTTTAGAGTGTTGTCTATACATGGAGATGTTTTGAGTGTTGGGTATACATGGAGATGTTTAGAGTGTCTATACTTGGAGATGTTTGGAGTGTTGTCTATACTTGGAGATGTTTGAGTGTTGTCTACACGTGGAGATGTTTGGAGTGTTGTCTATACATGGAGATGTTTGGAGTGCTGTCTATACATGGAGATGTTTAGAGTGTTGTCTATACTTGGAGATGTTTGAGTGTTGTCTGTACTTGGAGATGTTTGGAGTGTTGTCTATACTTGGAGATGTTTGAGTGTTGTCTGTGCTTTGAGATATTTGGAGTGTTGTCTATACATGGAGATGTTTGAGTGTTGTCTATACATGGAGATGTTTGGAGTGTAGTCTGTACTTGGAGATGTTTGGAGTGTTGTCTATACATGGAGATATTTGGAGTGTTGTCTATACTTGGAGATGATTAGAGTGTTGTCTATACATGGAGATGTGTTGAGTGTTGTCTATGCTTGGATATGTTTAGAGTGTTGTCTATACATGGAGATGTTTGGAGTGTTGTCTATACTTGGAGATGTTTAGAGTGTTGTCTATACATGGAGATGTTTGGAGTGTTGTCTATGCTTGGAGATGTTTAGAGTGTTGTCTTTGATTGGAGATGTTAAGAGTGTTGTCTATGCTTGGAGATGTTTAGAGTGTTGTCTATTCTTGGAGATGTTTAGAGTGTTGTCTATGCTTGGAGATGTTTAGAGTGTTGTCTATGCTTGGAGATGTTTAAAGTGTTGTCTATGCTTGGATATGTTTAGAGTGTTGTCTATGCTTGGAGATGTTTGGAGTGTTGTCTACGCTTGGAGATGTTTAGAGTGTTGACTATGCTTGAAGATGTTTGGAGTGTTGTATATGTTTGGAGATGTTTGGGGTGTTGTCTATACTTGGAGATGTTTGAGTGTTGTCTATACTTAGCGTGCAATCGGGCTATCCGCAGTGACTTGGTTCTCGTTGTGTGTCTTTCGGCGTAATGTAACCTCTGTTTGCTTTTACCAGATGAGTACCTCACTCCAGTGGCAACACTATACCACATCTCTGCAGCTATCGATGCGAGACGCCTTGAATGAGTCAATCTCTGTGTATGACATTCATTGTATTCAAGTCTTTGATTTTGGACCTTATGTCACAAGGCCGTAAGGTCTAATATCACAGACCTGCACGCATGAATAGTTTAAAATCTGTATAGCCTGTATCAGGAATTCTCATTAACTCATTCGATACGTACAGCATCCGGTGTTACGATTCTGGTTGTGTTATCCTGTGAAAGCATGCGTGTGTTGATCGTAGGAAATGATCCGATGTTTTTTTGAGCTATCTTGGTTACGATTCACGTGCCTTTTTAGTAAGATTTTCTTTTGTTCGTGAGTAGAGCCGATTTCGTTTTGTTATGTTTAGTCCGGAGCGTTCTGGAGGGGTCGCACTGTCTGGTGGCCTCGTATGTGTGACGTCGAGTAGTTGGCTACAGTTGGCGACATTTCGCTACTTTTTGTTTTTCTGTGCGCGTGAATTGAGCAGCCTATTTTTTTTGTTTTGTGAAATTTCTCGTACATTCTAGAGCCGATAATCAAGGTCTAATAGGGCTACCATACTTTCATGTGACTTCTTTATATATTAGAATTTAGAGCTGAAGTTAGCAGCCGAGTTTTTGTAGCCTGTTATAGTTTTTCTGGAAAGTTTATTTTAATGAGTTTCGGCTGCGTGTTTCGTTCTGATTGGTTGCGTTGTATGATTTCCGTAGAGGTTTCTGGAATTTGGTAGTATATGTAAGGAGGGCGCTGGGATAGCGCGTTCGTACATTGTCTTGCAATTGTCAGTGGTAGGTACGTGGCCCGTAGAGGGTGTACATTGTGTGAGACGCTGCGTAAGAGAAGTTTTGTGTTACCAGTGGGGACATTGCAGAAGAGACTTTGTATCAGTATTTATGCATTTGGAAGTGCATTGTGTGGATATCGCATCGCTGAATTAAAATATTGTTGGAACTGTTACTCCAGTATTGTCTACATCCTTAAGCCACGAGTGACGGATTGCAGCTGAAGGAGGTTTATTTAAAAAGAACTCTACGTGTGTGCGTCTGGTGTGTTTATCATACTACGACTACATCTCCACCACGTCACATTTTGGCGACCCCGACGAGATCTCTACAGTTGGCTCAGTGGAAAGGGTAGCAGGAGAAAACAGCCAGCAGTGAAAGGCAGAGATGGCGACATCGGAAATGAAGACATTCCTGAAAATTGGAAAGGAATGTGGACTCGAAGGAGCTCAACTCCTCGAGTTTGTAAAGGAGAGGGAAAAGGAGAGACTGGAGAAAGAAGAGAAGAGACGAGAGAGAGAAGAAAAAGAAAGACTAGAGAGAGGGGAGAAAGAAGAAAGGAGACGAGAGAGAGAAGAAAAAGAGAGACTGGAGAGAGAAAGAGAAAAGAGACTTGAAGAAGAAAAGAGACTGGAGAGGGAAGAAAGAGCGAAAGAACGTGAAATCAGGAAGCTCGAAATTTAAGCAGAAGAAGCAGAGAAACAGCGAAGAGAAGCCGAGAAACAGCGAAGAGAAGCAGAGAAACAACGAGAAGAGCAACGAGAAGAGGCAGAGAGGCAGCGACAACATGAAATTCATTTAAAACAGATGGAGATTGAGGCACAGAGCCAGAGAGCTACAGAAGCAACAGCCTTAGCCAGCAGAGAGCAAACAGCCCGTGCGCCAAAACTTCCACCTTTCGTTGAAAATTCAGATAAGATGGACGCTTATCTGGAGCGATTCGAGCGCTTCGCAAGCAGTAATAACTGGAGAGAAGAGACATGGTCTATCAAGCTGAGTGCACTTCTAACGGGCAAAGCACTTGAATTTTACACTCGCTTGCCAAGAGAAGAAGCCGAAGATTATGTACAATTGAAAGCCGCCTTGCTGAGACAGTACGACTTCACTGAAGAAGGCTACAGGCGACGATTTCGAAACTGCAAGCCTGAAGAAGGAGAAACACCCGGCCTATTCATTGAGAAAATCAGAAGCTACCTGGATAAATGGATAGAGCTGGCTGGTTTAAACAGAGAGTACCAGGACTTGTGTGACCTCATCATCAAAGAACAAGTCTTCAACGCATGTTCTAAGGACCGGCCCGCCCACCTCAGGAAACAAAAGGACCAGTCTCTGAAGGCCCTGGCAGACTTCGCTCAAAGATACCTTGACGCTCACAACATGAAGTTCGGGTCCATTAAGCTGCAGCGCGAGTGTGAACCAGCAGAGGAAATCCACAATGTCAAAGACATCCCGAAATACAACCCGGTGGAGAACCTGACATGTTTTCTCTGTGGGAAGAAATGTCACAAAGCGCTACGGTGTCCTTCTAAAGATGTTTCCCGAGGCGACAACTTTTCTGATCCAACCAAGATCGCGAGATAGCAGGCAGAAACAATACCACGTCTCAACACAGAGCCGCTGCTGTATTAGCAAATGATGTGATGTCATCCAGTGACTTTGAGTCTAGAGAAACGCGAGTGACACCAAAGCTGATTGAATCTTTCAAAAAGAATGGACGCATCCCAGTAGGAGATAGCGCTACATTCTTACCAGTCTCAAACATTGCGCTGCCTGAGATTGAAGCGTCGAATATGCCGGTGGTGTCAGGATTCGTCGGCGACACACCAGTGAGAGTGCTGAGAGACACCGGTTGTAACTGTGTCATCGTGAGAGAGGACTTGGTAGCTGAAGACCAGAAGCTACATGAGTGGACAACCCTTTTCTTAGCTGATGGAAGTGGGAGAGTCACCCCACTTGCCAAGGTCAGTGTCAACACCCCGTACCAGACAGGAGAGGTGAAGGCGTTGTGTGTAAAGACCCCAGTTTATGATCTTATCATCGGAAATGTTAACAGTGCCAGAAACCCAGACGATCCAGATCCAAAGTGGAAACCTGAAACCTGTGCAGTTACGAGAGTTCAGGAAGAGAAGAGCCACCATACCATTCCTCTAAAAGTGACTGATAACATACACGCAGTAACGATGATTCGAGACACGTTAGAGGAAGAGAAGAGCAAGGCGTTGGAGCAATTGCAAAACCAGGTGGACACGACTGTGGACGGCGAACGAGATAAGCAGGAGGTGGAACAGCGAACAGCTATCGACCACCTGCAGCAAAAACAGGCGAATGAGTTGGACAGTCTGCGACACGATGCCGAAAGCTGTCACAAAGAACAGACGGGGTCGCCGAAAAACCAGGTGATTGAGGGTCGCGAGCGAGACGGAGATCCTCTGAGTCAGGAGATGTCAGAGCTGCAGGAGAAGGAGAGGAAGAAACAGGAGACGCTGAAAGTCCAATCTACAGAGTTCGAGCATCGATTTGCGCCGGACTCGGGGACTACGGACATCGCCCAGCGAGAGGTTGGTCAGACATCGAACGAGCCGCTTCGCGACGAGTCATGTCGTCTGCTTCGCTACACGAGTAAATGACCGAGAAAGAATGTTCGAGAGACGCCGGACGTGAGAGTTGACAAGGATTCCAGATCGTCAGTTGTTATCGCGGAGGAACAAGAGAGATCCAATTTGGTGTGTATGGACTATGACACTTTTCCTAAGCCGACAGCGTTCGACCCAGGAATAGTAACTTGTGAACTGTATATTGTGATTTGGTTTTGTTCCAGAAACAAACTTTGACATTATTTTTAGTTTAGTTTAACCAAGGATTCGAAGAACTTTAACGCGGATTACCTGAGCAGAGCAGTTTGAATGAACATTTCTGTGACCAGGATAATTTGAAGAAACATTTTGATGCTCAGGACAGTTTATAGGAACTGTGAGATGATTATTTTGATTTGATTTTTGATGTGAGATTGTATTTGTTTTAGGGTTCTGTGTAGATTAACACAGCCACAACCGTATTTTTGATTTGAGAAGAAATTTTTGTGAAATTTCATTCTAAAGAGGGGGGTAATGTTACGATTGTGGTTGTGTTATCCTGTGAGAGCGTGCGTGTGTTGATCATAGGAAATGATCCAATGTTGTTGTTTTTTTAGCTATCTTGGTTACGATTCACGTGCCTCTTTAGTAAGATTTTCTTTTGTTCGTGAGTAGAGCCGATTTCGTTTTGTTATGTTAAGTTTAGTCCGAAGCGTTCTGGAGGGGTCGCACTGTCTGGTGGCCTCGTATGTGTGACGTCGAGTAGTTGGCTACAGTTGGCAACATTTCGCTACTTTTTGTTTTTCTGTGCGCGTGAATTGAGCAGCCTATTTTTTTTTTTTTTTTTTTTTTTTTTTTTTTTTTTTTTTTGGTGAAATTTCTCGTGCATTCTAGAGCCGATAATCAAGGTCTAATAGGGCTACCATACTTTCATGTGACTTCTTTATATATTAGAATTTAGAGCTAAAGTTAGCAGCCGAGATTTTGTAACCTGTTATAGTTTTTTCTGGAAAGTTTATTTTAATGAGTTTCGGCTGCGTGTTTCGTTCTGATTAGTTGCGCTGTATGATTTCCGTAGAGGTTTCTGGAATTTGGTAGTATATATAAGGAGGGCGCTGGGATAGCGCGTTCGTACATTGTCTTGCAATTGTCAGTGGTAGGTACGTGGCCCGTAGAGGGTGTACATTGTGTGAGACGCTGCGTAAGAGAAGTTTTGTGTTACCAGTGGGGACATTGCAGAAGAGACTTTGTATCAGTATTTATGCATTTGGAAGTGCATTGTGTGGATATCGCATCGCTGAATTATAAGTTGGAACTGTTACTCCAGTATTGTCTACATCCTTAAGCCACGAGTGACGGGTTGCAGCTGTATGAGGTTTATTTAAAAAGAACTCTACGTGTGTGCGTCTGGTGTGTTTATCATACTACGACTACAACTCCACCACGTAACATCCGGATACGCTGTTTAAGCCGCGTATCCGGATGTCGTTCGTCTCGAATGAGTTAACCATTGTCTGTGTAACAGAAAATGTCCATTGAAGCGAGAACCTCACCTGAAGGCCGCCGTGGAGAACTCGGTCACAATGCGAGGGTCCATTCGTATGTCGTAGGTTGTGCTCCTGTCAAGGTCAAGTCCGAACTCACGGCGAATGTTTGGGCCCAGGAGAATTGACAACCAGTCGCAGTACGTGATCTGTTGTTGCACGGCTTCGACGACTGCACGCGCCAGTCTGATTGGCCGAGAATAATAATTAATCGCATGCACGAACAAAAGGTCAAGGCACAAAGCAATGTGTTTTTAGGAAAAGTGCACTGAAACCTCCAAACTGAAAGGGACGGTGAGAGTCTTGTGCTTTTTGCATGGTATTTGTCCTCTGCTGGCAGCCGTTTGGTCCTGTAAGGAAGATGACAGAAGATCAAACCGTTTACGTTTTTATCCGGCGTTGATTGCGTCCCCTTTGACACCATCTCCTAGACATCAACTGTAAACTGGTGCTGAACTTTACAACTGCGGTGTTTACACACATGGTGTGGTATGGTATGGTACGGTACGGTGTCTCCAAGGCGCACATATCCATCTAATTAAAGATGCTCAAGGCGCCGCCGTAGGGATGGAAGCTGGAGCTTTTGAAAGCCTGCTGCTACTAAGCGCTACTTTATGTGCAAACCTCCACCCGGCTATTAACTTCGTTGCCTGTGAAATATTTATGTTTCCATTTCACCGGCCCTACCGGGCCTTCTCTTTTCGATTTGCCTGATAATGGGATTTTTAACGTGCGCACTTGATGATTATGCGTGCTGTGCACACGAAGGCGAGACAGGCAACCGTAAGCCCGAGTCTGTACGTAAATGTGACTCGATGGGAATGAGGAAAAGTCCACATCCCATTCCTGCCCACCATGGGATTCGAACCCGGGATCTTACGATTGCTTGGTTGGTTAGTTCGGGTTTTAACGTCCACAGCACCGAGGTGATCATGGACGGCCCTGACGGGCGGGTTATGGGGGACAGGGAAATCTATTGCCTATGGAGTACGACCTGAACACTGATCAACTCAGGCGCACTCCAACTGTGTCACTTTGATTTACCACGACCTTTCAACGGACATGCTATTGAACAAATCCGTTTTTCCCCCTGGATTGTGAGTCCAGCTACCGGGGCCGGGACGGGATTCGAACCCAGGACCCGGCGATTCCCTTCGCTCTCCTGCTCCGCCTGAGCTAGTTCGGACTCTCGGGATCTTACGACTGTCAGCGCAGTGTCTTATCCACTAAGCTTCGTCCCCATGTCCGAAGGTTGCACGTCGTTTAACCCCTTTCAGTGCCACTGTAGTACGCTGTACGTATATTTTTGTTGCTGAAATTGTAATTCATTCAACTTCCAAAAGCCTACACCGTCCAAGCAACATGGATTCAAATGGGTCTCAGCATGAGGCATAGATCCTCATGAGCCCCCGCAGTCGCGGGGGCTCATGAGGATCTATGTCTTGCAGTTGGATCGTGTTCATTTTTTTTCCTTCGGGGAGTGAAGTGGTTAACCCTTTTGCTGTCGTAGCGCTTTTCCTTAAGGTATCTCTTCGACAAAAGCGCCTTCAGACGACCACAGGGCTGGTAGGTTTCTTTTAGTCTTGGCGATCATAAATTGCCGCTGCCGTCTGACCACAGGGCAAGGAAATGCACCAGTTATGGGCTGCTGACCGCCCCCTAGCGTCATCAGGATACAAGTCCCTATTGACGTTTGGAGTCATGGACGTTACTCGTAACGCTTCCAAATCCTGAGGTCTGCTACCTTAACTCATTCAGCCCGACGGCCGTATTTCCCAAATTTTGAAGACGTCATCGATGGACCATGATAATTCAAGGGCAGTGCCAGATTATCCAGTATCACTAGGCAGGCATTGTCATGGAACCCCCAGGGAAAGAGAAAAAGAGGTAGGCCGAGAAACTCCTGGCGTCGAGACCTCCAAGCAGACATCAAGAGACTGGGAACCACCTGGAGTAGAATCGAAGGAGAAGCACAGGACAGGAGTTGCTGGAGGTCTCTCGTCGACGGCCTATACCCGGGTAGGGGTGACAGGCGTAAGTAAGTAAGTAAGTAAGTGCCAGATTAGCTTGGCGCCGACAGGCGCCAAGCTAATCTGGCACTACCCTTGAATTATCATGGTCGACCCATCTCCTGCGGTAATGCGTCAGGGCTGAATGAGTTAAAATGCCTTAGTATACTATGGCCTAAGGGCGTTTAGGGTGATGATCCTCTGTGCTCGCTTTCACCGGTACTGTAAACAGGCCAAGGGGGTTAAACAGGCCAAGGGGGTTAAACAGGCCAAGGGGGTTAAACGAAGCGCAATGGAGTTTAACCCTACCTGCTGCTTGCACCGCCGTGAGATGGCCTTGGCTGCCTGCTCGGCGTTAAACCCAAATAACTAAACTAACTAACTATGCTGCTAGCAGGCGCCAATTGTTTGGTTTTTGTTTTTGTTTTTTTCTTTGGGGGGGGGGGGGGGAAATCATTGTCAATTCAACTTCAAACACCCCCTGCCGTCAAAATAGCATTGATACAAAGTAGTCTCAGCCAGAGACACAGATCCTTATGAGCCGCCGCAGTGGCGGGGGTTCGTGAGAGTCCATGCCTCTTGCGCTTGGGTGGTGTTCAGTTTTTCTCGGCAGTGAAGGAGTTAATATGAATTACCTGAAAACCACGTCGTCCTTGGCAGAGGGCGCGAAGTCCTTGATCTCGTTGGCCACCAGGTTATGGTAGCGCATGAACATCACGTGGGTCAGCGTCAGAGCCGGGTGCTCATTGACCCGTTCATCGCCTGCAATATCGAATAAATATTTTAGCGTATAGTGCCTCTGCAAGATAATAACCCAGTGCGCAATGGCCATCAGGCCGACATCGGCTGTGCGCGGGCCAACAGCGGCCGACGTCGGTCTGATGGCCTTTTGCGCACTGGGAATGCACCACATAGCGAAACTATGATCGACTATCTGTAACAAACTGCAACAAGGGTGGTTTACTCGTGCATGCTTTTAGAATCGTTTTGGCGTGCCGAAATGTGCGAGGGCACATGCGTTAACCGCTACCGACAGCCAAAATGTTAAACACAAGAGTGTGCAGGCTGTATCTGGCCAATGTACGCCTCCAGCGTCTCTGGTCTTAAAGTTTGTGTTGTACTAGATCTGGGATTTTATACATGTTGCTCTGGTGCCGTTAGGTCCATAGAGACCTGCACAAATAATACTTTTGAGGGGGGAGACATGGGAACTGCTGTCACGGGTTTATTGTGAGCTGAAGTAACTGAAATGATCCGGAAATTGAAAAAGTGAAAACAAATCACGGGTCACGAGAACAAAAATAACGGAGTTTACGCGTCACGGTTTTGAACCCCCCCCCCCCCCGCCCCCCCCCCCCTCTCTCTCTCTCTCTCTCTCTCTCTCTCTCTCTCTCTTCCGCCCCCGCCCCCACCATCCTCCCGCCCCCTTCCACGCCTCCCCCCAGCCCCTCCCGCTGTCCCCCCCCCTCCAACCAACACACACACACACACACACACACACACACACACACACACACACACACACACACACACACACCTCGCCATCCCTTTGTAACCACCGCCACCAATTTTTGTCAGAGTTCTTCTTTATTGTTCCACTGACCCGCGAGAAAGCAGCTGTCGTTGCTGTTTCTCTTGACACAGTCGTCCAGTCCGTTGTCAGGGGGGAAGTTGTCCGGCGTGGTTCTCAGCAGGTGACCTGCAAGTAGGCAATAAATAGGAGTTATTCTTCATTTAGATTAGAATCAGGTTAACCCTTTGGATGTGAAGAAGACGAAGAAGAATTGGAAATAGACCCTAAATACCGACCGCCTCGTCTTTGCATTCAAAGGGTTTGGCTGTCGGCAGCCGTTTTTGTCGAGACGATTCCTACAGAAATCGTCTCGACAAAAACGGCTACCGACAGCCAAACCCTTTGAAAGCAAAGACAAAGCGATCTGTAAGTATGGTCTCCTAATTCTTCCTTTTATCGTTCTTAAAATGAACTGTTCAACCACCCAATGTCCATCGACCCAAAAACAAACAAAACAAAAATTCCATTAAAAAAATATTTTGAGCAAAGGGAAGCAACTCATGCCTTGCGTCGAATCTGCAAATTTGTAAAGTCGTTGAGGGAATTTTGTGAGGCCTTAACAAATGACAAATTAATATGTTGTCGTTCAAAGGGAAGCAAATGCTGTATAGTGTAAAAGTTTGACGATCAGTAAACGCGGAACATATTTTTCTTGAACCGGTGCAAAGGGAAATAACTGCCGAATTATTATGCCGAATGTAAATGAAATTGTCCCTGTAGGCTCAGTTCGTAGGAGGCGCGAAGTCATTCCGCTAGAAAATTAGAATGTTATATGCAAAGTGAAACAACTTCTGCTGTAGAATTGTCAGATTCATCTCCGTATTTTACGTTTATTAGACTATCAAAGGTTTATAATAATATTAATAATAATAATAATAATAATAATAATAATAATAATAATAATAATAATAATAATAATAATAATAATAATAATAATGAGTATTTATACAGCGCTTAATCTTAATCAAAAGCTCTAAGCGCTTTACAATTTACAATGTGTACACAAAAATAAAAATACAATAACATATGCACATAACAAACAAAACAATACCCCGAACATACCACTTTCACAATGAACTAAAATACATAATAATTTAGTTTTAAAAATTTAACTCAATCCCTTACCCGCATGCAGATTCACTCCCCAGATTGACACACTCTCCAAATGCGCAAAAGGCCATCGGGCCGACGTAGGCCGCCCTTGGCCCGGGCACGGGCGTGCGCGGGCCAACGTCGATCCGATGGCCTTTTGCGCATTTGGCTGGCAGTACAACTCAATTACATTTCACAATCATTCTGTCCTGATATGTTTATTTTTTAGAAGAGCAAGATTTTCGTTGTACACGTTGACAATCTTGCTTTTCTGACATATAGACGTACTCGTTTTTGTCTGATCTTAGCATTTAGCCTGTTGTTATATTCTTTACAAACATCAGGTCTCGGAGACGCCTTACACAATCCAATACGTAGTACAAAGGGAAGAAACTACTGCGTGACTTACGGTTAGTTGGGTCCCTTAGACTCTCCAAGCGTTCCTCGTTACTGCCGTACACTGTAGATGCGTCCAGGAAGGCCGTTACGGAGTTGCGGTTCTCACGAGGGGCTGGAAGCATGTGAACGAACGAACGAATGAACGGACATACGGGTGAATTGCGGACAGTGAAGTCAGAGAGGAAACAAATTAATAATTCAATGAATAACTAACCCAATGCGCAAAAGGCCATCGGGCCTACGTCGGCCGCCGTTGGCCCGCGCACAACTTACCAACCAACCAGTCAGCCAGCCAACCAGCCAACCAATCAAGCAATAAATCAATTACCCTGTTTATGTGTCAAACTGATCGCGTTTCCTCATTTGTCAAAAGTGTGTTGTGAGTTTACAAAGTAAAGTAGGTAAAAGCACTGTCAAGGGAGAGAAGTGTGCATGATCGACCAGTGATCATAGATCTACTGTGGTCAAAGCACACAAAAAAGAGATAGGAAAGAGGGGGTGCGCTAAGGAAGTGACTGGAAGAAATGCATATGAAAGCCCCCTTCCCCCCCCCCCCCCCCCCCCGAATGGGGGGTATATCACATATCACACTGTTTCAGCCCCTTGATGCATGAAATTTAAATCTAGGTCCCCCAAGGCAAATACGAGAAATGGCCTATGTGCTAATTACTTTATCCTATGGTAAATAGTTTTCATTTCATTTCATTTCAATTGAACCTGTCTTAGCAAAGCGTGTGTCTAAGTCGAAGGGTACCGAAACTACAGATCTCGTTGTCTTCATTGTAAAATTTCTTTAAAACAAATAATCAATGATAAAATATGTTTATTAGACTTGCCTGCCTAGCAGCATAACGCTTTAGTGTAATGAGTAATTTTCGATTGTAACAAATGCCAGAGTCGGGGTACTGTTCTGACCCAGTGTTGCCAACAGTATAACAATAGTGGCGGGAACGTCCCTTTGCCTTCCTGCAGCGTATGGAAGCCCGTTTTAATCAAAACATTGTGATGTCATTAGTTCAATTAATATTGTGGCTTAATTAAGATGATGTGAACGTGGTACCCACACTTCAAAACGTATGTTATATGTTTATAGCACAATTGTGGTGATTAGTTTGACTGTAGCATGAAGCGCAGGGTTTATGTTTTCAACACCCCCCCCCCTCACACACACACACACACACACACACACACACACACACACACACACACACACACACACACCTTACCCAGTGCGGAAAAGGCGTCGGGCCTACGTCGGCCACCGTTGGCCCTCGCACGACCTTTTGCACATTTGGTACATAGTTTAGTACGGTCACTAGCGGTTATGCAGCTACCGTCACTGTAAAGAGTGTGTCAACAGTGTGTGTAATTGTACTGTATACAGTGTATGTGATTGTACTGTAAACAGTGTGTGTAATTGTACTGTAAACAGTGTGTGTAATTGTACTGTAAACAGTGTATGTGATTGTACTGTAAACAGTGTACGTTATTGTACTGTAAACAGTGTGTGTAATTGTACTGTAAACAGTGCATGTGATTGTACTGTAAACAGTGTGTGTGATTGTATTGTAAACAGTGTGTGTAATCGTACTGTATACAGCGTATGTGATTGTACTGTAAATAGGGTGTGTAATTGTACTGTAAACAGTGTGTGTAATTGTACTGTAAACAGTGTATGTGATTGTACTGTAAACAGTGTATGTGATTGTACTGTAAACAGTGTGTGTAACTGTACTGTAAACAGTGTATGTGATTGTACTGTAAACAGTGTGTGTGATTGTATTGTAAAAAGTGTGTGTAATTGTCCTGTAAACAGTGCGTGTGATTGTTCTGTAAACAGTGTGTGTGATTGTACTGTAAACAGTGTGTGTGATTGTACTGTAAACAATGTGTGTGTGATTGTACTGTAAACAGTGTGTGCGATTGTACTGTAAACAGTGTATGTGATTGTTCTGTAAACAGTACCGGCGGCTGCAGTCACAAGGGGCTTAGCACGTTCAGCCCCGACGCACTGTAGCAGGAGATGAATCGACCATGATTATTCAAAGGTAGTGCCAGATTAGCTTGGCGATTGACGGTGCCAAGCTTATCTGGCACAACCCGTGAATAATTATGGTCGGCCAATCTCCTGCAACTCAAGTCGTTAGGTGACACCTCCAAAATTGTGGGAATGTGGCCGCGCGGTTAAATGGGTTAAGTACAGGTGTAGTTACACACAGATTACAGGTGTAGTTACACACAGATTACAGGTGTAGTTACACACAGATTACAGGTGTAGTTACACACAGACTCCAGGTGTAGTTACACACAGATTACAGGTGTAGTTACACACAGATTACAGGTGTAGTTACACACAGATTACAGGTGTAGTTACACACAGATTACATGTGTAGTTACACACAGATTATAGGTGTAGTTACACACAGATTACAGGACACACAGATTACAGGTGTAGTTACACACAGATTACAGGACACACAGATTACAGGTGTAGTTACACACCGATTACAGGTGTAGTTACACGCCGATTACAGGTGTAGTTACACGCCGATTACAGGTGTAGTTACACACAGATTACAGGTGTAGTTACACACAGATTACAGGTGTAGTTACACACAGATTATAGCCCCATTGTCGTCCATCGCTGGCTGCGACCGAAGGAATTCCATGCACGATCCAGCGAAGTTGGGGTCGTTATTGTTACTGAACACGATAGGGAAACACTCCCTGCAAGAAGACAACAGTGTCAATTACGAGGGGTGGTCAGAAAGTAGTGAGACTGGAACCTAAAACGGAAGAGATATCATCTTATTCTGTCTTCTTCTTGCATTATAATAATACTGTGATAATAATAATAAAATAACAATAATATATAGTAGTAACAGTAGTACTATTTATCTGATTTTCAGCAATGTTCACATTTGATCATACGTATGATAATACTCAGCACGTATTGTCCTCATTTTGCTATTGAATAATAATAATAATAATAATAAGCGCATTAAATAGGCGCTTTATCCCAATTGAAAATCGGCTCAAAGCGCCGCCGCGAACTGAACCCAACAAGCACGCTCACGTGAATCACGCGCATTCACTCACACACAGTACATAAACACAGAACATTCACGTGGTGCTAAGGGCAAGCTCAAGCGAGCTACTGTAGTTTTTGGAAATTCGAAATCGTTTGTATTTGAAATTTGATAAAGTGGGCTGAAACTGATACCAAAGTCAAAATCATGGGTCTAGGCCGTGCGGTCTAAAATGGCAGACCAGCACACAACTGTACTCACGAGTTTGCATCGGGTTGGGTTGGAGCCGTCATGTTATCGCCACAACACTGCTGCAGTCCACGCGTGTCCTCTGTCACACAAAGAAACCTGCATCGTTACTCCAGTAGCAAAATATCTTCGGGCCCACGACGGCAGCAGTGTGCCCGCACACGGGCCGTGCGCGGGAACACTGCGGCCGTCGCGGGCCCCAAGACCTTTGCATACTGGCCTAACATATCTAGATGCGTGTCTCAACAAACATACTCACAAACCAGATAGGTGAGGCTAGCGCTGGCAGAATTGTATGCAAACCAAGGGGAATCACAGCGCTGGACAGACAAACAGTTAGATCCCCTGCCCTCAACAATCTCAACAAACATACGTTTTGAAAAGAGAAAAAAACAAACACCTAAACATTGCCGACCCAATGCGCAAAATGCCATCGGGCTGACTTCGGGCGCCGTTCGCCCGCGCACGGTCGTGCGCGGGCCAACGGCGGCCGACGTCGGCCCGATGGCCTTTTGCGCATTGGAGAGTACTTGTTTTCGCCCCGCTACAAATGTGTGGCGAGCCGCAAAAATTCTTCCGCAAGGATTTGTTTCTCCACAGGAGCCATAGTACACCAGTACTTAGGTCGCGCATGGACATATACATGACTGGGTCACGTGGTATGCGTAATTCTAGGTGGTGTCTAAGAATATAAAGGAAGAGAGACTGACAGAGGCAACATCAGCATGATGAAACATTGTGGACAGCTAAGTGTTTTAATGCATGAAAGTGGGAATAGTATCTTTAACTCATTCAGCCCCACTGCCATATTTCCCAAATTTGGCCCCCACCCGGGTCTGCCCTGGGTACTCTGGTGGGATTAACTACTTTTCAGGTCCCAGAGTCCCCCTGGTCAGCCCCACAGGGTGGGTTTTCCCCTCTATTCTGGGGCATGTGTTTCCGTCTACCGTTGGTCCATTCACCTGTATTTCCCTTTTTTAAACTCGCCCTACTGTCTGCGCTGCCTGTAGCTCTTGATATTGGATGTGTGTTGCTAAATGGTCTTAAGTTTATTTAGCGTATTAAACCAGCTGGCGACATACATTCAATATTCTGTTTGTGGTTTTTTTTTTTTACACAAGCAGTGCAGGCACGTCCTGAGAAAGTCTTGTTGCTGTCGGGACGTTAAGCAATGTACAACCAACCAACCCAAATTTCGGAGGCGTCATCTAACGACTATGCACCAGTTGCAGGAGATGGATCGACCACGATAATTCAAGGGTAGTGTCAGATTAGCTTGGCGCCGACAGGCGCCAAGCTAATCTGGCACTACCCTTGAATTATCACGGTCGACCCATCTCTCGCTGTGGGGCGTCGGGGCTGCATGGATTAACACCACACTGATCACACCGCTGTGTGTCCGAACCCACGTGTCTGAGGTAAGTGACACTGCCGGATGTTGCGAGAGAGAGAGAGAGAGAGAGAGAGAGAGAGAGAGAGAGAGAGAGAGAGAGAGAGAGAGAGAGAGAGAGAGAGAGAGAGAGAGAGAGAGAGAGAGAGAATGAATGAATGAATGAATGAATGAATGAATGAATGAAACTTTATTTTCCAAGGATAAAAGAATAGGTGCGCAGACCTGTTTTCATTCTTGTCCTTGCTACACACTACAAAACAAAATAACGTACATAAAATCACTCTCTTACACACACACGCGCGCGCGCGCCGGTGTGCAATTGCCGCGTGCACAGGTTTGTGCCAGATTAGCTTGTAGCCTACAAAGTTTGTTAAAAGTTTATTTATTAAAATAACCTGCTGATGATATCAGCTTTAATCTGTGGCATGCTATCACTTGCCAGCTAAGAAATGTCTGAGCAATTCGGAATTCTGATTCTGTTTACAAAGGACGGTAACTATCTCATGCGATCATGATATCCAGCTAAATGAACAGAAAGCAAACGACTGTGTTAACAGAAGATTGATTTTTTTCAATCATAGACATTGCTATCACAAAACACAGAGTTAAATGTCTCTGTTTACAAGGGTCTTAGCAAGCTGTGTAATCTCATGTGATCGTTGTATCTAGCGTATACAATGACGTAGCCTCTTAACGAAAACGAAACCGCTTTGTTTGCTTTTGCCAGCCTGTTGTCCAGCGTGACATACAACCGGTGAAGTGAGTGCATGTGTCTGTCTGCCTTTGATCGTCTGTCTTTGTCAGTGTGTGTGTCTGTATGACTGTGCCGTGCGTATGTGCGTGCATGTCAGTGCGTGTTTGTCTTTGTCTCTATGTGTGTGCGTGCATTGTGTTTGTTTGTCTGTGCGTGTGTGTATGCGTGTGCGTGTGTATGCGTGCATGCGTCTGTATGCGTGTATGTATGCGTGTGTGCGTGCGTGCGTGAGTGCATGTGTGTATTATATTAATCGGAATGCGTCTGCCTGCGTGTGTGTGTGTGTGTGTGTGTGTGTGTGTGTGTGTGTGTGTGTGAGTATTCAAATCCCGTAAACCGGGGACACACATGGGTTATACACCCACAACTGGGGACTTTCAGTAAACGGGGGACGTCCCCAGTTTGTATGGTTGCAACCCATAGTGTGTGTATTTTTTGTGCATGCGTGTGT
This sequence comes from Semisulcospira habei, assembly GCA_036245525.1. NCBI lineage: Eukaryota > Metazoa > Mollusca > Gastropoda > Semisulcospiridae > Semisulcospira > Semisulcospira habei. Next base: position 251,596,085 of record BTPG01000001.1, read on the forward strand.
GAGTGTGTACATGTATGTGTGTGTGAGTGCATGTGTGTCTGTATGCGTGCGTGTGTGCATGTGTTTATATGTGCGTCTGTGTGAGTGCATGTTTTTTTGCGTATGTAGGCGTGTATGTGTGTGTGTGAGTGCATGTTTTTGAGTATGTATGTGTGCATGTCTATCTGTCTGTGTGTGTGTGCCTGTGTTTTTGTTTGCCTATACGTGTGCATATTAATTAGTTATTAGAGATAGAAAAAAATACATTCCAATACCATTTATACCTTTTTTTTTTTTTTTTAGTCAATGTCCACATATTTATATATACATATTTATATATACACACACACACACACACAAACAAACAAACAAACAAACAAACAAACAAAAACATTGCTATATGCACTTGATAACAAATTATTTAAGTTACCTACAGATACTTGATAACAAATTTCCAAAGTCACTTATAACTGACAAATAACTTTACAGGTAACCTTTTAAGAACCTATAATTAGTTATTAAGTGACTTAGTCAAGAACTTATAAGAACTTAAACATAACAAAATGTAAGTTCTTGACTCAAGTCACAACTTAAGTCACAACTTACTCGGACAGATTTGTCAAGATACAAGGACAATGAAAAAACTTTTTTTTAGTAATAGTCAGGTGGTGGTGGTGGTGCTGATGGGGTTAAATAGTTAGGTGGCATGTCATTTTTCTGTGAAGTGTATGTCATTAATAAACGATTACCAAATCTGATTTTTATTTGCTTAAAAGATTGTGTAGTTTTTCTGTGGTTTCCTGAACACCGATCTGTTTTCCCATCTCTAAAAAACTAGCCTTCAGTTCTTCAACATTCACGGGAGTCTGACTACGCATTTTATTCTGTATTTCAGATTTTTGTTTCTTGTAATTATTTAAATCATCCTGGATGCGCTTAAATTCCTCGTCATCAATACAATTATCGTTTAATGCCTTACTGATAATAAGTTTCATACTGCTCAGCTTCGCACCAGCAAGCGTCCTCAATGCTTCATGTTTCTGTAATTTTGTGTGAAACCTTTTGTTTAAGGCTTCCAAACCAAAACAAGTCAGGCATGTAGCAACGCTAACACCCTCAACTGCTATTCCAGCCAAACTCCCAATTCCTGTGGCGAACAGAACAATACCCCCCACAGAACATCCAGCTGAAACTGCACCAATAGCCATAGAAGTGTTTTGAACAGAATTGAAAACGGTCTTATACCGTCTCTTACATCTGGAGTACCTCGCCTCTTCTCCTTCCAAATATTTCAAAGCTTCTGTAATATTATTTAATCTGAATGCATCTGCCTGTAATGTTTTATCTGAAGCAATTGTCATATGTGGATCAGGCGCAAGTGTTGTTTTAGTCATCACATTTGTTTCAGTCGGCTCAAGCGTCGGTAGTTGCGGATAGAAGTTTACCATTTTTTTTATTGACAAATATTTTTTTTAATTTAATCAGCAATTACATTTTGCAACTCTTCAAAAGTATACAATTTGCTGGCATAATAAAATGCAACAAGATCAATGTGTTCAAGGTTTATGTAAGTTAGACGAACAAAAGTTGTTTTGTCAACCACCACCTTGACAGCGGGAATACTGCTTAAAACATTAATAACATCATTATTTTTTGTAATGGCAATAAAGACCTTTGATGATTCTGTTACTGTTTCATTCCATGTAAGTTTAATTCCTTGTGCTATATTTGCCTCTTTTGCAGAAGCAACAGATTTCATGATAATTTCAAATACTATTGTCACTTCTCTAGCCACGACTAAGCTTGCTGGCATAAACACAACAGAAGTATCTGATCTACCCTTTCTAGTTGTAAGAAGATATCTCCGTCTCTCATAATTTTCAACTTTCAGTTTTTCTCTGCTATTGTTGTCTGGGGCAAAACTTGGAACAAGGCTTACAATAAGCGGCCCAGAATTAACAACCTTCCTAAACACTAAGGCACCTTCGTCATCAGTGTATACATAAGGACTAATAAATTCAATCTTTATGTCCCAGTCAATTGTGGGTGGTGGTGCCGGTACAGGTGAAACAACCCACTTACTACCCACATGTATTAAGTTGTAAGGCGCATTATTTACAGGTGGAGTAGGTACAGTAACATCACGAAGCTGACCAAGTTTAGGAATCTGTTTTTCACCGTCTTTCATGTCGACAATTACTTTCCTCTTGTACATGCCATTTGAATCAAGTTCAAAACCATATATTTCTCCAACATCCCCTTCCTTCTCAAAATCCTGTACATCAGCCAAATCTTTCAACTCTGTAACCGGACACGCAACTGGTATGATTGTTCGCTTCGGACCAAGACCACTCATTTTTATAAACAAAAATAAAATTATTTAACTTCTAACACTACACTAAAATCATGCATAAGAACTGGTTTGTCATCCTGATTAGTTACAGATATACTCAGTGACTCAAAGAAACTAGAACCTAATTTCTTAAACTGCAAATTAGGAAATCTAACAACTACACTTTCACAATACGGAGCAGTTCCAGTAGGTAAGCATCTCAACAAAGTTGAAGGCTTTCCATTGTGAACATTCTCAGATGTGTTTAGTTCTTTCAAATAAACATTTAGCACTGTGTGTACTGACAAATTGACAGGACGTTTTCCAGTTATTTTAAGTTTTTTTGTCTTCATTGTTATAATACCGGTCATAGCTTCACCTAAATCATCTGATCTCCACCAATCTTCGTCAATATAAAATCCAAGTAAATATGCAAATCTATCTGAGATCTTTAACCAATTTTGTGTCGGAAATTCTAATGTAACAAGTAAGTTAGCCGGATTTAAAGTTGCTTTAATTTTAAATTTACTTTGAAACCATTCAGCTATAGTACAAAAGTCATAATACCCGGGTGGTAAAGCTTCAGTCTTACCATCTAAATTTACTTTATTATATATATCATCTTCTACATTAAACCATTTTACTGTGTAGAACAATTCATGGATAGCTACAACCTTACTGCCATCACGATTATCAATCCCATTAGTTAAACACACTGGTTTGCTTGTGTCAAGATTTGTTAAGGTAATAAACATTTTTATTATCTCATATAAAAAAAGGATGGAATTTAAATCACCAACCATTACCACAACAAACGCATTTCAATTTAATGTGGATGCCAAATATAATGTTGCACCTACTTATGAACAGAAAATAATTCAACTAAATCAACTCGACATAGCTGTGTCTGAACAAGATCTATTCCAAGTCAAAGTACCAAATCCGTTTGACCATTACCTAAACCCTCCAATAACAGATGACTCAACTGCAAGAAAGTGGTCTTCAAGTCCACTACAGATGTTTCAAAACCAACTCAACTTTGCAATACTATGCTCAACTACAGGCTGTGGTGTTTCATTTACAGACCATTTGAATCACTCAAACAAACTTATTAGATCTGTCTACCGTTTCCATGTTTATTACCAGCTTAGACGTATTCTGTCAGAACTTCATACACCACTGCCAACTGAATCCAGTTTCAACAGGTATAACAACCCCATGGATATGAAAGCATTTGAACGCATCTGTAATGAATTTAACATAAGCACTAAGTATGACTTCACACAAAAACTTGATGATCACAACGGCATGGGTACATTGTATTATGCTATGAGTCACAGACAATACCCACAAGATTACTACCCTGGGTACACTTCATTCTCATCAAAATCTGAAGTCTGGATAGGATCAATAGAGCAGAAGCAGTCAAACGCCTGGACCACATTTATTTTAGACAAATCTGACGGGTTTACTCAAGCAGGAGTCGAGCGCGTCAATGAGTCAATCAGAACATATGTCTGGTGTTTACTAGGAGCACAATCACTAACAAAATCAAACATTTTGAATGGAAGTGGTAAATTTGAAGCACAAAAACAGTTTCTTGCAAATCTTGAAGATTCAATTAATTCAACAGTTGATCTCCCATCAAGCATACAGCGTTACCAAGACGTTTTAAGATATGCTAGATCAAAAGTTGACTTTGTAGTCGGCTTCGGGTTATACATGTTACCATCTGACCTTCAACTCCAAATGGGTACAATAACAAATTATAATAATGAAATCATTGTTGCAGGTGTTGGTCAAAAACTCGGTCTCAATCAATCTGTAAACTTAGGAGGAACCACTGCGCCTGTACTGTCATTAAAATCATTACAGGTGGTTACTTCCCCTGCCCCACCACTGACACCCATACAGTCAGTAATGCCCCAAACATCACTACCAACCCCTAACACACATGAATCATAAAGAACCGCATTGACAATAGGATTAACAGGATTAGGTATATTACTTCTTTACCTGTTTCATTAAATAACCCACCATTAACCCTCCTACTGTCACCAAAAATACCCACACATGTTCTGCCATAAACCCTACTGCCTTTGCTGCTGTAGTAATCATCCAACTGACAACAGTGCCTATAATGCCAGGCAAAGCGTCCATTGCTTTCACAGCCAATTTCTTAAGCAAGTCTGAAATGTGAGACAGTTGTTTTTTTACCCATGACTGTAAATCTTTTGGGTCTGTTGGAGTCGGGGGGCCTGGCGGTGCTGGAGGCAGAGAACCACTAACCCCAGGTCCCCCAGAGACAGCCAACACAACAGTACTGATAATAAACCCAAGAGCAGTAATTAAACTAGCAATTGTAATACCCTGTTCTCTGAAAAGTGTTTTCAGTCTCTCAGCCAGAGTAGTGTCTTCGTGAAGTATTTTCTGAATAGTTTCCCTAATTCTGTTGACCTGTGATTTTAGTTTTTGTCTTCCAATACTAATCACTTCTAACCGCCCTGATCTTTCTACCTGCAAATCATTTAATCTGTGTTGGATTCTTTCTTTCATTTCTGTGTCAAGATTCCCATTGTCTGCTGTAGCCAGTTTCTCTTTCTCACGTTCAATGTGTTTATCAAGCTCACCCAGTTTGGCAACATTATTTACCATCTCACCTCTTATTGTCTGCAGTGATTTATCCAACCCTATAATCTCCCGCATTGACAAAGGTGGATCATCTATTGTTTTCAAAGCGTCATTTATTTGCCCTTCAGTAAATGAGGTTTCTTGTATCACTGTGTTTGCTATTTCTGGTAGGCTTGTTACAGGTGCCATTTCAATTTGTTGTCCTGTTGGCAACTTTGTTTGCGTGTCGTGAAGAACACTAGCCAGTCTTGGCGTGACAGGAGACCCTCCAATTCCAAGATACCTTGCCAACCCAGAGTTACCACCGACTTCACCTTTAATTGTACTTAAAGCTCTAAACTTAGAAGGATTATTTTTATGTGTTAGATATATTTTCCCTCTGTCTGTATTTACAAATAAGTGTCCTTTATCATATTCAAATTGATTAGGATCTATTACATCTGGGTGGGCACCAACACTGTCATAAAATGAGTTTACTTTGTCTTTTAACAGTTCATGATGCATACTAGACATAGTTACCATTCCAGTCATATCTGTGATACTGGTATCTGAGACATTCATGTCATCCATTTCAAAATCTTCATGATTAAATCCTCCCGCTGCCATTGTTTTATTAATTTATTATTTTTTATTGTGCATAATAAAAATGACACAGTCTTACGGATCAAAGTTAGACCCATACAGAAAACTACGTGAGCCTCTTGGTGTTAAGGGCATTAGACAATCAATCGTCATCACAAACAATCCAAGTACCATAGACCAGAACCAAACTCTTACAGTCAAGTTTCCAAACCTAGGTCCCAGTGACGTTATTGTTCCTGGCACTGCACGCCTAGCATTTAATATTGAACTATCATCAGATGCAGACGTAAACAGAACACTGGTTGACAATCTTGGCAGAGCAATTGTTAGAACTATTAAAGTAAAACTTGAAGGGCAGGAAGTGTTTAGTCTTGATGACTCCGATGTGTTCTACTGTTACAAAGACCTTTGGCTAACAAGAGAAGAACGAGAAGACCGTATTTATCAAGGCATACAATCTGATAATGTTGGTAAACTTCGAATCAATGCTGGAGATAAATCAACGTCAGCAGCCCAGGACGTTATATTAGCAGAAACATATGGAACCAGATTTTACATTCCACTTGAGTTTGAAATCCTAACAGCACATTTGCCTTATTACCAAGGAGCACTGAATGACCGTCTGAGCTTTGAACTAACCTTCAATGACTACTCCAAAGTTATAAAATCATCTGCCACAGATGCAACATATAAGATCTCTAACATTTCCTTGGAATATGAAATTGTTACACATACTGAACTAGCCAGACTCATTCAAAATCAATACCAGTCAAGACTGCCAATTTATTATGACAGGGTAATTAGACATAGTTTAATGCAAAAAGACAAGAGTGACCCAATGTGGAACATAAACTTGAACACACCTGCCAGGTCACTGAAAGGTATTCTTATGTTGTTTGTTGAACCAGTGAGTCCATACAAAAGAGATTCAGAAAAATTCTACAATCCTAAGATTACACATTTGTCCTGTACAATCGAAGGCCGTCCTAATCAAGTGTACGCTTCAGGTTTGTTACCTTATCAGCACTACGATGAGATCACAAAGTATTTTGCGGGTGGAAGGATTAGAGATAAACCAGCAAACATTGCGTGCAAAGATCTACATCTGTATGACGTTAGGATCGGACAATACCTTACAAACAAATATGCACTGTGGCTAGACCTTCGTAGTACAGATGATGATTACCTTCATGGGTCAGGTCGAACTGTCGAGAACGGTAGTGATGGAATAACAATTCAGATACAAAAGAAGGTTGAAAAAGCCGAAGCCATAAACATATATTTGTACCTGATATATGACGCACAACTCAATATTGCAGAAAGCAGACTGAGTGGACACATATATTAAAATTATATTGTGTATTAAAATGAACCTGAGCTTAATGACACTCGACCCACACTGTGGATTATTTTGTGGTGCCACAGGGTGTGGGAAAACTGAATTTGTACTTAACCTCTTACAAACAAGAAACATACACCACTTTGAAAACATTGTAATATTTTGTCCTACAATCAAACACAACAAAGCTTATCACAACCGTTTATTCATTTGGACTGACAACAACATATATTTAGTTGACCCTGAGAAAAAACTGAATGACTACCTACAATATTTTTACAAGCAATTTGAAGGACAGCCAACATTGTTTATTGTTGATGACTGTTCTGCAGAAAAAGACATTGTCAAGAAGAGAAACACATTAGCAGAACTTGCCTTCAGTGGCAGACATGCAAACATCAGTGTATGGATTCTCACTCAAAAATATAATGCTGTTCTGAAAGATTTTCGAGAACAGTTAAAGTTTATCTGTTTGTTTTACTGTAAGGATCGTGACAGCTTTGAAGACTGTCTCAGAGAAAATGATGTCATCCCAAATAAGCATGAAGGAGATGATGTAAAAAATAAACTGAAATCAACTAAGCATCTAAAGCTCATTTTAAAGACAGATCAGCCCACAGGGTATGGGTTAGTAAATTGATGTAAATTAATTTATACATTTGTTTGTCCAATAAAAATGACAGACGGACAAATCATACAAGTGCTTGATCTTACACACCTTTTCAAAGATGTTATGCACTTTACTGACTTAATATCACCCAAACAGACTTACATAAGCCTTTCAGCACCATCAGAAATATATGCTACATATAGTGTGACTTTGGATTATGTCGATGAGCATCCAAATGTGGAGTGCATGACAGTTGATTTAAAGACACCTACTTTTAAAGTTGATGATACCAACTATGGTTGGTTAGGGGAAGTTTGTTATAGCTTATTTAAACAACTGCGCAAACTAAATGTTTATATTGACAGTGTTACAGTTAATAAAGTGGTATTACACAAGGTGAGCCAGCAGAGTTAACGTTAATATTTTTTATTTTATTATTTTGTCGGACAAATAAAAATGACGGACAATTCACAAAGCCCTGGCCCATCAAACCCTGGCTCATCAAGCTTAAGAAACGTGTTTCACACAACAGACTTACCTATAACCAATACTAACAATGTCTATGAATCAATAGAAAACTCTTTTTCTGTCATACAAGATAATCTTCTTACAGGCAGTGTGAAGATTCAGATTGTTGCTAAAATAGAATTTACTAGAGTAGACGGTGATGTGATTGTATCGTACATATCAACAAGACAACACACAGTTAACACAAGAAGAGAATTAGAAAACGTGTTTAGAGACAGACTATTACCAGACTTTCTACAGGCAATTGACAGTGCAAAAATGAAAGGATCTGGTTGGCACGAAGGACATGTACATGAACTAAAACTAAAGCAGTCAAGGTATCATCCTATATTAGGTAAATCGTGGTTGTCACTGCCAACAGAGGTTGCAAACAAAAAGGCTGTTGTTAATATACAGAACAATGACAACTATTGTTTCATGTGGTGTGTGCTTGCTAAACTACACTTTGTAAAGTCAAAACCTGAACGTGTATCTAACTACACCAAATTTGTAAATGAACTCGATTTTAGTGGCATTGAGTTTCCTGTTAAAATAGAGGACATAGACTTGTTTGAAAAACTAAATCCTGGTATATCTGTAAATGTGTATGTGTGGGATAATGAGTCTGAGAACAAGTTACAACCAATTAGAGTGTCCCCAATTGCCCCAACCTATGGGCAGTCAGAAGATAGACATGTTGATATGTTATTAATAAGCTCTGGTGATAACTTTCACTACACAATTATCAGAAATATGTCACGTCTAATTCATGGACATACAACAAAACACAATGGGAAACAGGAAGTTTGTAAAAGATGTTTACAAAGATTCTCCTCTATTTCAGTAGCGCACAAACACGTCCTACACTGCAGATCAGCTGATGACATACAAACTGTACTTAAGTATCCAGATCCTGGCAGCAAGGTTTATTTTAAGAACTATGGGAATCAGCAAAAGTTGCCGTTTGTAGTGTATGCAGATTTTGAATCATTGGTTGTACCATATGAGGGTCCTGTTCCAGAGTCATTACCAAAGACTATAAAGTTGAGTGACCAAGTGGTGTGTTCTTTTGGATACATTCTTGTTAGGTCAGACAGTTTGCATTCAGAGCCTGTTATCTACAGGGGTGAAAATGCAGCATGTTTGTTTTTAACAGAAATGAGACATCTGTATAGTCAGGTAGTACAGTATCTCACAACAAGTCAGATGCCTTTGGTGATGACAGAAGAAGACAAACTAAAATTTGATACAGCTGAGACGTGTTGGATTTGTGAACAGCCTTTAGGGGGTGATAAAGTTTGTGACCATGATCACATAACTGGGCGTTACAGAGGTGCTGCACATGGTGATTGTAACTTGTTATTAAAAATAGATCCTAAGACATATAAGTTACCAATCTTTTTCCACAATCTCAAAGGTTATGATTCACACATCATCATGCAGGCTGTAGATGAGTCATACAAAAACATTAGTTGTATTGCCCAGACAACTGAGAAGTACTTGACTTTTAGGTTAGATAAATTAGCATTTTATGACTCCATGCAACATTTGTCTTTAGGATTGGCTAGTCTGGCAGAAGGACTGACTGAGTATCCAATAACAAGTAAATATTTTGAGCCAGACTTGATTAAGAAAGGTGTTTATCCATACGAGTACATTGATCACTGGGTTGTGTTTGAAGAAACAAGACTGCCACCAAAAGAGAAATTTTATTCTACACTAACTGGAAAAGGTATTTCTGACTCTGAATATCAACATGCTCTTGATGCGTGGGGGAAGTTGGGGTGTCAGACAATTGGTGACTACCACGATCAGTACTTGAAAGCAGACGTTTGTTTGCTAGCAGACGTATTTGAAAGTTACCGTGAGAAGGGTTTGTTGCACTACAGACTTGACCCAGCCTGCTACATAACTAGTCCTGGCATGACGTGGGATGCATTTTTGAAATCCAGTAAGATATTTATAGACCTGTTGTCTGATCGTACGATGGGTGAAATGGTGGAACGTGGATTGAGGGGAGGCATTAGTATTGCAGCAAATAATTATGCAAAGGCAAATAATAAATATTTGGACGGTCATGGTGACCTTGGCCAGGGTTTTGACCCCTCAAGGTCAAGGTCATTCATTACGTACTTGGACGCTAATAACCTGTATGGCTGGGCAATGTGTGAGTTATTGCCCTTGAAAAACTTTTGTCTGCATGATTTGTCACAATATGATGTAACAGGGTTAACAAACAATATTATGAATCTTGACCGAAACGACGCGAAGGGTTGGATCTTTGAAGTTGACCTAGAGTATCCACACCACCTACACGATTACCATAATGATTATCCATTAGCTGTTGAGAAAATGAGTATGACAGGAAAAAAAGAAGACACTAAACTTGTGCCGAATCTAAATGACAAATTCAATTACGTTTGTCATTATCGATTGCTGCAGTTTTACATCAGACACGGGTTAGTACTAAAGAAAGTTCACAGAGGAATTCAATTTGATCAGAGTGCTTTCATGAAAGATTACATAATGAAGAACACAACATTGTGTGCCAGAGACAGCAACACTGCATTTGACAAAGACTTCTTTAAGCTTATGAACAATGCCTGTTTTGGCAAGACAATGGAAAATCCTCATCACAGAAAAGATGTGAGACTAGTCACAACTGAATTGGGTGCAATTAAACTTACAGGTAAGCCACAGTACACAGGGTACAAAGAGTTTCATTCATCATTGTATGCAGTGTCACTCAAAAAAAAGATTGTTAAACTGGACAAGCCAGTATTCATTGGTATGGCAATACTTGAGTTATCAAAACTGTTAATGCTTGAATTCTACTATGATTACTTTAAACCAAAGTATCCTGACTGCCGTCTGTTATACACTGACACTGACTCTATGATCATAGACGTGCCTACTGAAGACTTTTACGAAGACATGAAAACAGAGTTACACATGTATGACACGTCTGACTACCCTAAAGATCACCCGCTGTTTAGCACACAAAACAAGAAAGTGCCTGGTAAGTTTAAAGATGAACTGAATGGTGTGCCTATAGTTGAGTATGTTGGACTGAGGTCAAAAATGTATTCTATACTGCACCAGAAAGGTAGTCAGTCGAAAGCCAAAGGAATTAAAAAAACAGCAATAAAAAATAAAGACATTCGTCATGAACATTACAAGCAAGTGTTAGATGGTGCATTAATGCCTGATTATCCAAACAAGTCACTGAGATCAAATAGACACAATCTTGAAATGATCCAAACACATAAGAAGTCACTTGCAGTTGGAGACACGAAACGAGTGTTTCACACTAAAGAAAAAGCTTATGCACCTGGACATTACAGGCTCAAGTTATCTGAAGATATTTGTGATGAACTGGTTGATGAATTAATTGACGACTTAGTTACTGAAATGAGTAACGGTGTCTGGGGGAATAATCTGTAATTCTTCTCTGACAAATGCCCTTTGGGGTGCAGGGTCATACAGATAATATATTGTTGCGTCAGGACTGGGGATTATTTTTTTTATATTGTGTACAGACGTTGACCAGATGGGGTCTGTTGCCCTGCGTCTGTCGTCGTTCTCAGCCTCCCCTGGCTGATATAAATATCTCACCTGTTTAGTAAATAAACTTGTGTCTGGTGGCGGGGTTGGTCCTGTTTTTGGCTCTGTAATTGTTTTCAATTTAATAGCATCAGCAGGTTTTGGGTGTCTTCATTGTTCATTGCTTTTATCACATGTGGTAATCTCTTTACCCATTCAGTGTTACGGGTGTCATGCATGAGTTCCTTAGAATACTGGTAACTGAAAAGTCTTTCTGATAACTGTTTGTTAAAGTTTTCAACAATTGCCTGTGATCTGTGCACGCCTGGAAAACCACGTCTGACCAGTACGCCATGCTTCGCAAATAACTGATTAACTGCACCTTTGAATTCTGATCCGTCATCAACTTGTACAAGTCTGGGGTATCTTAAGGGGCCTCTTTTATAGATACTAGATAAAGCAGTCGCAACAGTGTTAGCAGTTTTGTCAGATATGGGTTCAGCGTCTTTGTACCTTGAAGCAATGTCTACAACAGTCAGTGCATACTTGTATCGTTTCTTTCTTATTGTATCGTGTGGAAGAAACAAAAGGTCCATTTGGTGTGTGTCATTTGGTGTTGCGTTCTCAAAATGAGGTCTTATTATCTTTCTTGGAGCAGGGAGATATATCTGCCAAATTGCCTGCCTCTGTAACCATTGCTTGACCTGATTGAGTGTTATATCTCCGCCCACAGCGGCATGTAATTTCTGAATAGCTGTTTGCCCTTTCCAATAGCCTGATGGAGAGTAATATATTTTCGATAGTTTATTTTCGGCTGCCATTTTTTCTAGCAATGAAAACTCCTGTAAAATAAACAAATGTCATTCCCACTAGAACAAAGATTATCTCTCCATTTCTTTGTTGTGTGCTTGGTTTGTAATAGTCACTTAGTTTTGGTTTTGGGATAGACATGTCTTCACCCGTGACAAGAAAATATTCCCTGATTGCTTCGTCTGTATTTGAAAATGTATGTTGTGCGTGTCCTTCAAGCCTCAATCTTTCATTGATGAAATCAAGTTTCTCAATTCTATTCTTTTCATATTCTTGTTGAGCTTGAGCGAGTTTCTCTGTTGCCTCATTGTGACGTTTCATTTCTTCTGCTGATTCTTCTCTACCCATTTTTGAAAAGAGATAATTAGAGCCACTGAATGCGAGGGCGTTAACAACTGCCCCACCAATCATAATAGCTATCGTCGCCATATTATTTTTATTTACATAGAAACATTTTCGGGAATAATTCCCTGCTTGACAAGAAAATCTTTTGTCGCAATCGACGCTGTAACAACTACAATTAGCTTAGCGCTGTCTTCAAAGTCTAATCTACTCAAGTCTGCTGATTTCATTTTGAGTAGACTTTTTCCTAGCATAGAATAAGCTACTGCTAATCCACTTATTACGGCAGAGTGATAGACAAGGTTCATCAAGTTCTTTGTGTCGCTCATTTTCTAAGGCAATAAAAATTAAAATAATATTTTTATTTACTGCATATAAAATGGGTCAACGGCTTTGGGTGTTACTGGTAATGTGGCGACTTCTGGTTTTGTTTTTGGAGTGTCTGATTTTTTGGTCACTGTACGAGTCTGTGGTTTGTATTTTTTGTATAATTGATAACCTACGTAACCAAATCCGACAACAAATCCGGCAACTATATATTTTGTTGTTTGAGGTTCGGGGTCAGGGTCAGACTTAGTTGTTTGTCTCTCACTTTGATGAGGGAGTGATGGTAGTGACGGTATTGACACTGGTCCTAACGGTCCTGACGCCTGGTCAGTCACATGAGCCTTTTCTGTTTGTGCTTGAAGCTGTAATTTTTTTTTGTCTGTTATATTCAGCTAATCTTTTTCCAGCCTCAACCCTGCCTGGACTTTTAGCCTTCGTCACAGTTTGAACCTGTGTCAAAACTGGACTGGGGTTCGGTTGTGGAGTCGTCTGGGTTTTGTCCATTTTCTTCTGCAGTAAAATTTATTTTTGAGAAATCAATATGGCTCCCAGTAACTAGTAATGTTACGACAGGTGCAAGGTAATTTCCAAACTTGTAAAACATGACACATGCTAATTTGCCAATTGAACTTGAAACAATAGGATTGCTTTCAAGGTCGTGTGATAGGCTGTCACTATCCACAGGTAGAAAGTGACTCACTGCTTTTGTGTATAGGCATACTAGAGATCGACTTAAATCACGTGTCATTAGTGAAGCAATGTGGTTTTCATATTTAGCATGAAGTTTGATTAGCTCGTCAGCGGTGAGGGATTCTATGTCTTCTGTCATGTATTGTTTTCCGAGATACGCTTTTGACTTTCCAGACACAACTACAGAAAGAAGGCGCTGTTTTTTCGAGTCTAAGTCTTTGTTTTCTACAGCATTGATATCATTTAGAAGAAGTAATTCGTCTTGATTCATTTTATAATAAAAAATATTAATTTTAATGTCATTGAATTTGGAAACCTTTATTTTACCGAAAAAAATAAGGAAAAACCAAGAAAAATGGGCGGCGTTAGGGTGTGGAAATATGTGGTCCAAAAATCCTGGAAATTTGGGATCCATATAAATTGTCGAAAAACACCCACAACTCCCCTCTCTTCCCCGCGCCACTAAACCATGCTATAGTCTGCAGTAAAAAGTAATGTATAGCGATCCCGCAACCACCGCGCGCGCGGGTCGACGCGAAGAAACCACAGCACTGCCACGCGGCGCGAGCACCCAATGCTGTGTCTATCGACGGCATCCCGTCTGGCCAGCCGAGTCCATGGGGTCATGGATATTACAATAATGCGGCTTGCTGGAATGCCAGCGGTATATTACATGCGTTCATAAATGTTAGAAGAGAATGCAGACTATCCGTGAAATGCCGCATAAGGCATGGAGTGCTACATGTAAAAATAAAAATAGAAATAAAAAATAAAAGGAAAAATTAAGTTTTGTGTAGATGTTTGAGCAGCTTGGTCTTGTAAGTTTTAAGCAATGGCGCGGCTCTAACATCCGCAGGAATGGAGTTCTATAACTTTGCACCAGAATAGGACAATGACGACCTATAAATGTCCAGTCGAGGCATCGGTACAACAAGATTGTTCCCTGGTGTTCGACTGGACCTCGTATGAGCAAAATGGAACAAACTATTGAGGTAGGCTGGTGTTTCTGAGAGGGTGATTTTGCGCATGAGCACCAACTTATTATACTTAAACTGTTTTTCAAGTGGCAAAATGTCTAACAGCTTGAACCTATTGTCAGTACTAATGACTTCTGAGGGTCTGTCAACAATGGGTTTAATGGCTCTTCTGTGGAGCGAGTTCAGACTTTTTAAATTAGCATCGCTACTACCGTCCCAAATGGATGAGGCATAATCCAAATGTGACTGAATATGGGCATAGTAGAAGAGTTTCCTTGTTGGCTCATCAGCGAAATGTCTCAATTTCGACAGGAGGAATACATTTTTAGATACTATTTTACACAGTTTAGTAATGTGGCTTTGCCAGCACAGCTTGTCGTCTAAGTTGATTCCAAGCACGCGTTGTTCTCTGACTTGCTCCACAGGCTGGCCGTTAAGTGTTAGTTGAAGGGGAGGGGGGTTCAACTGATGCTTTTGCCGTGTGGTAATCAGCATGCATTTGGTTTTAGTGGGATTAGGTATCATGGCGTTATTTCTGCACCATTCAGATACCTCATTTAAACTGTCTTGGAGAATCTTCACCATACACGTTACGTCTGATGACGAAACGTCCAGTGTTCTATCGTCTGCAAAAAGACTGCAAGTTACACTGGAGTCAGATATATGTAATGGAAGGTCGTTTATGAAGACAGAGAACAATAATGGGCCAAGAATCGATCCTTGTGGTACTCCGTGGTCTATCACCTCTTCAGGTGAGTTTTTACCATTCACGTAGACATACTGCGTACGCCCATGCAGATATGACGTAAGGAAGGCAAGTGTTTCTGCGCTTAGTTGATAGACATTAAGTTTTTGAACTAAAGTTTTATGATTGACGAGGTCAAATGCTTTTGAAAGGTCCAAAAATACTGCTCCAGTCATTTGACTGCTATTTATGGCAGTAAGCCATCTGTCAACTAGGTGTACCAATGCTGTGTGACAAGAGTGTTTCCGCCGAAAGCCAGATTGTAATGGATGTATGAGTTTGTGTTTTTCTAGAAAATGTTGTAAGTGTGTGTGAATGTGTCTTTCTATCGGTTTCGACAGTGTTGACAGTAGCGAAATGGGCCTGAACTTGTTAGGGTCGGCAAGGTCTTTCGTTTTAGGTAGTGGGATCGCTTTGGCTGTTTTTAGAGAAGATGGAAATATCCCCTGCTTTATGCAAAGGTTGTATATATATGTCAAGGTATCTACAATATACGGTAGGGCCATTTTCAGAACTGAGCTACTAATACCATCATGGCCAGACGTACGTTTGTTCTCCAAGTACGAGATGGATTTTCCCACGTCGTATATCGTTAACAGGGGAATGCTGAATGACGTATCAGGGTCCAGCCGTTCTGCACAAAACGTCTTTAGCTTTTCGGACACAGCTGAAGACTGACCAGAATATGTATTTTTTAGCAACGTACTGGCAGCCGAGAGGAAATGCCGATTCAAGATATCAGCTGATAACTGTGTACATTGTGCAGTATTTTTGGACCTCGTAAAAGCATTGATCGCTCGCCACACAGAAACGACATCTTTCTTTCCGTTCATAAGACGGTGAAAAAGTGACCTTTGAGCTTTCCTCACTAAATGTTGAACATAGTTTCTTTGCCTTCGATAAGCTACAAAATCCTTCTTTCTTTTATAGTCATCTCGGAGCTGCATGGCATCCTTGATTTCCTTACTTAACCAGGCGGGAAGCTGGGGGTTCTTCACCCGTTTCTCTCTGAATGGAGCTTCACAAATCGCACAGAATGAGTAGATCGGTAGTCACGAGTACTGTCGGCAGAAGTTAAAAGGATGACAATGTTAATATTTATTGGACCACGTGCAGTGGTTGAAGTTAAAAACAAATGAATACGTCTCTGCGCAAACACGAAATGAGCAATGACACGCAAGTAAATCAATTCGATGCTGTTCAGTGATAGCAAAGCACAAAGTTATGTAAGGAAGAGTAACTGAATGTTATGGAAATTAGTCTAATACACACGCACGGGGTGGCTGTACTGTGCCCACAGTTCCTGCTGTGCGTATAGCGTGTATGTGAGCGGGGGGACGCTGTAAGGATACCCTGATTGCGTCATGCTGAAGTGTCCCCATGGACCCACCTCGCGATACTGTGGAAACGCGGCATTGTATGGTGGTAGCGGTGGTTGCTGCCACATAGGATACTGGCCTGGCATTTGTTGCTGATAGCTACATTGACTCTCTGCTTCACCACCAAACCTGGATTCGCTGCCGTACTGTGATTCCAGACTTGGTGCTACAGCAGAGGACACTGACAGTCCACCTTGACTTTCCGTTGCAGCACCGAAGCTGGATGCACCATAGAGTGATTCCAGGTTGGGTGCTCCCGCGGACACTGACTGTCTGCCGGCTGCGACATCAGCGTAAGTGTTGGTGGTACCAGCGTGTCCTTCATGTCGCTGACGGCGGTCACGGCCACCACCTGCAGTCTGGTTGTTGGGTGGGGAGACGTCAGTAGCTGGCCCGCCTCTCTTTATGTTGAGGGCCAGACAGATGGTGCCCTGGCGACTAGGATGGATGGGGTCACCGCGCCTGTAGAATTTTCTACGCGGGAACCCATCAACAGCAGTAAAGACCTGAGTGTTGTCTATCAGTGTGACACCCAGCTTTCTGCACACATGGAACAGGTTACTGTTGGAGGCGGTGATGGCCCTGTACAGCTGGTGTCTACTGTCGGTCGGCAGGATGGAGGATGCCTGCAGACGAGCGTCGGGAAATACCCGCTTGCATTCCCGGACGAGCTGTTCCCACACAGCGCTGGTCACTTCCTTTTGTTTGCAGTCGTTGACCCCCACGTGGAAGGTCACCAGTGCTGTGTGGGACGCGTGAGAGAGAGAGAGAGAGAGAGAGAGAGAGAGAGAGAGAGAGAGAGAGAGAGAGAGAGAGAGAACTAACCGATAGCTAGAGGTGTAGAGACAAGGTCGTGGTCGATGAACTGTCCCCATTGCATCATCATAATCGTCAGCAGACTCGTCGCTGTCTTGTCTGGGTGCACAGCCCTGCTGATGTCACGAGGGCTCGGCAGTCTTTTGCCGGGAGTGACGGTGCTGAACTGCCGCGGCGAAAAGCTTCCTGCAATGTCATTGCGTTGGAAGTCAGTTGTAATGAAAACAATTCAGTTCTGCTTGCAGAGATTTCTAGAACTCGTGCAGTGCGGTGAAGGGTGGCATTGTGGAGCGGTGTGTTGTGGGCTGTAGTGGACTGTAGGGCGGTGTGTTGTGGGCTGTAGTGGACTGTTGTACGTGGAGCGGTGTGTTGTGGGCTGTAGTGGACTGTAGGGCGGTGTGTTGTGGGCTGTAGTCGACTGTTGTACGTGGAGCGGTGTGTTGTGGGCTGTAGTGGACTGTGGAGCAGTGTGTTGTGGGCTGTAGTGGACTGTTGTACGTGGGGCGGTGTGTTGTGGGCTGTAGTGGACTGTAGGGCGGTGTGTTGTGGGCTGTAGTGGACTGTTGTACGTGGAGCGGTGTGTTGTGGACTGTAGTGGACTGTGGAGCGGTGTGTTGTGGGCTGTAGTGGACTGTTGTACGTGGAGCGGTGTGTTGTGGGCTGTAGTGGACCGTGGGGCGGTGTGTTGTGGGCTGTAGTGGTCTGTGGAGCGGTTGTGTTGTGGGTTGTAGTGGACTGTTGTACGTGGAGCGGTGTGTTGTGGGTTGTAGTGGACTGTGGAGCGGTGTGTTGTGGGCTGTATTGGACTGTGGAGCGGTGTGCTGTGGGCTGTAGTGGACTGTGGAGCGGTGTGTTGTGGGCTGTAGTGGACTGTTGTGCGTGGAGCGGTTTGTTGTGGGCTGTAGTGGACTGTGGAGCGGAGTGTTGTGGGTTGTAGTGGACGGTTGTATGTGGAGCGGTGCGTTGTGGGCTGTATTGGACTGTGGAGCGGTGTGCTGTGGGCTGTAGTGGACTGTGGAGTGGTGTGTTGTGGGCTGTAGTGGACTGTAGGGCGGTGTGTTGTGGGCTGTAGTGGACTGTTGTGCGTATAGCGGTGTGTTGTGGGCTGTAGTGGACTGTGTAGCAGTGTGTTGTGGGCTGTAGTGGACTGTTATACGTGAGGCGGTGTCTTGTGGGCTGTAGTGGACTGTAGGGCGGGGTGTTGAGGGCTGTAGTGGACTGTTATACATGGAGCGGTGTGTGGTGGGCTGTAGTGGACCGTGGGGCGGTTGTGTTGTGGGTTGTAGTGGACTGTTGTACGTGGAGCGGTGTGTTGTGGGTTGTAGTGGACTGTGGAGCGGTGTGTTGTGGGCTGTATTGGACTGTGGAGCGGTGTGCTGTGGGCTGTAGTGGACGGTTGTATGTGTCCAGTGTTGTGGGTTGTAGTGGACTGTGGACCGGTGTGTTGTGGGCTGTATTGGACTGTGGAGCGGTGTGTTGTGGGCTGTATTGGACTGTGGAGCGGTGTGTTGTGGGCTGTATTGGACTGTGGAGCGGTGTGTTGTGAGCTGTATTGGACTGTGGAGTGGTGTGTTGTGGGCTGCAGTGGACTGTGTTGTGGGTTGTAGTGGACGGTTGTACGTGGAGCGGTGTGTTGTGGGCTGTTTTGGACTGTGGAGCGGTGTGCTGTGGGCTGTAGTGGACTGTGGAGCGGTGTGCTGTGGGCTGTAGTGGACTGTGGAGCGGTGTGTTGTGGGCTGTAGTGGACTGTGGAGCGGTGTGTTGTGGGCTGTAGTGGACTGTGGAGCGGTGTGTTGTGGGTTGTAGTAGACTGGAGCAGTGTGTTGTGGGTTGTATTGGACTGTGGAGCGGTGTGTTGTGGGCTGTAGTGGACTGTGGAGCGGTGTGTTGTGGGCTGCAGTGGACTGTGGAGCGGTGTGTTGTGGGTTGTACTGGACGGTTGTACGTGGAGCGGTGTGTTGTGGGCTGTTTTGGACTGTGGATCAGTGTGCTGTGGGCTGTAGTGGACTGTGGAGCGGTGTGTTGTGGGCTGTAGTGGACTGTGGAGCGATGTGCTGTGGGATGTAGTGGACTGTGGAGCGGTCTGTTGTGGGTTGTAATGGACTGTTGTACGTCGAGCTGTGTGTTGTGGGTTGTAGTGGACTGTTGTACGTGGGGCAGTGTGTCATGTTGTGGGCTGTAGTGGACTGTTGTACGTGGAGCTGTGTTGTGGGTTGTAGTGGACTGTTGTACGTACGTGGGACTGTGTGTTGTGGAATGTACTGGACCGGAGTATTGTGGTGTGGAGTGCATTGTAGTGCTGTGGAGTGGAGTGTTGTCGAGTGGAGTGGAGTGTTTTGCAGTAGAATGCTTTGGAGTGCGATGGAGTGTTGTGAATTGGCCGGAGATCTCTGAAGTGTTGTGGAGTGGAGTGTCCTGGAGTGGAGTGTTGTCTAGTGGAGTGTTATGGAATGCATTGTTGTGAGTGGAGTGGAGTGTTGTCTAGTGGAGTGTTATGGAGTGCAGTGTTGTGAGTGGAGTGGAGTGTTGTCTAGTGGAGTGTTATGGAGTGCATTGTTGTGAGTGGAGTGGAGTGTTGTCTAGTGGAGTGTTATGGAGTGCAGTGTTGTGGAGTGGAGTGTTGTCTAGTGGAGGGTTATGGAGTGCAGTGTTGTGGAGTGGAGTGTTGTCTAGTGGAGGGTTATGGAGTGCAGTGTTGTGGAGTGGAGTGTTGTCTAGTGGAGGGTTATGGAGTGCAGTGTTGTGAGTGGAGTGGAGTGTTGTCTAGTGGAGTGTTAAGGAGTGCAGTGTTGTGGAGTGGAGTGTTGTCTAGTGGAGGGTTATGGAGTGCAGTGTTGTGGAATGGAGTGTTGTCTAATGGAGGGTTATGGAGTGCAGTGTTGTGGAATGGAGTGTTGTCTAGTGGAGGGTTATGGAGTGCAGTGTTGTGGAGTGGAGTGGAGTGTTGTCTAGTGGAGGGTTATGGAGTGCAGTGTTGTGAGTGGAGTGGAGTGTTGTCTAGTGGAGTGTTTTGGAGTGCAGTGTTGTGGAAGTGTTGTCTTGTGGAGGGTTATGGAGTGCAGTGTTGTGGAATGGAGTGCATCGGAGTGTTGTGGAGTTAAGTTCGGTGCAGTTTAGCACAGTCCCAATGCGCACAAGGTCATCGGGCCGACGTCGGCCCGATGACCTTGTGCGCACTGGGGTGTAGTGCAGTTTAGTCCAGTACATTGCAGCGCATCTCGGTGCCGCTCACTGTACTGCCCGCGGACTTACTGTCGCTGTACTGGGCTGGTAGCAGCCTCCCAAGCTCCAAGTCTGAGCTCCCAAAGTCAGTGCTAAGGTTGTTACACGATCCGTCCGGGGTTCGATACTGCAACTTTCTCGTCCTGTAGCAGCCACGGTTCAACTTGTCCTGCAAGCATACAGACATCGCTTAACTCATTCAGCCCCGACCCGGCCACCGCAGCGAGACGTGGATCGAGCGTGATAGTTCAAGGGTGTTGCCAGAATAGCTTGGCGCCCACAGGCGCCAAGCTATTCTGGCAACATCCTTGAACTATCATGCTCGATACGTTCTCTAGAATTGTCATACAGTCTGTCAGAAAGGCAACTTCAACATTTGGGGATTTCGGTCCTGGGCCAGAATGTGTTAATGCGCGTTCTGCTCTGTCAGTTTCTTGACCTTATCAGACAGTCTGCAGTATTGCGATATGGGGAATCAGAAAGAAAGAACAAAATAACGGCATACATTGGCCCACAATTATTTATGTCGTTGAGAATGTTTGGTGCATGCACAACTGAAAGGTCAACGGGCAGTTGTGTAGTCGCCCCGCGCACAGCTGTGGGCGGGCCGACTAGCACCTTAAACGACCCGACGAGAGTTTGCTTACTGTGTTATTTGTAGCCTACTAATTCTTAAAGTTCATTTTCTCACATTTCTGCGGGCAATCTTGCGAGAGCGGGGGTCTGTAAGGAGATGCGTGTTTTTGGTCAAACCGCTCATCATCGGCATGCATGCCTCGGGAGAGCACCCCGACCTCCCTGCAAAGATAATCAAGAGGCATTAGTCATTCCGGAAACTGATGTACTATGCGACATTATATATATATATATATATATATATATATATATATATATATATATATATATATATATATATATATATATATATATATATATATATATATATATATATATTTTTTTTTTTTTTTTTTTTTTTTTTTTTTTTTTTTTTTTTTTTTACTTTTAACAAAGGCGTCGCCCAAAGCCCAAAAATGCCCTAAGTCAGATTAGCTCCAAGGGACGTAACTTTTCATTCAATTCTGAGAATGCTGTGCTAATGCCATGGAATTCCAGGCTGGTAAGAATAGTTGCACCACAAAATTGCCTAGGTGTTGCCTTTTCAAAATTAGTCTGTCTTCTTCCACTGCAACACCTCATACAGCTTTAGATATGCAATCCGCGCTGTACTGGCGGTGCTACCAGTAAATTCTGGAGGCGGCTTCTAGTACATGCGTTGTGTTTGCAATTTCAGGTTACGCCGTATGCCTACCTGAAGCCCCCTCCCCTCTCCACGCCCCAACCCCCCTCCCCCCCCCCCCCCCCCCCCCGCGCCCTTGGGGCGAAACCGGTCGTAGGCGGCAAAAGCTTAAAATCTACTCAGCAGGTCCAATATCTGTTTGGGAATATTTTCTAGCATCCCCCCTCGGGGGGAGGTCTGGATATTCTCCAGCGGATGGCGGGGCGCCTGAGGGCAATCCCTACTGCTTTATATAGTAGGTGTTTAGTGGAAGGCTCAAAATGATAGGTCTGTCATTCCTTCTCTCCCACTACCGTCTCTTTTCTGGAACTAGTGGGCAATGCAGTCACAAAAAGGGCAGCTGATGTCCTGATGACACAATGCAAGCTCCCAAACCTGGAATTCCATGGCATTCCATTCCATTCCTTGAAAATTTATATATATAATTGTTTTCCTCCCTACGTCACACGACCAGTCGCTTTAGCGCAAACCGTACCATGTGACCATGATATTAAAAAAAATACCCTGTAGCGAAAAATGGCGTACGTTTTGTAGCCCTCTCGATGACACATCTTGGATGCAAGTTTTGTTCTATAAAAGGTCGCCAAACGTTTTATAAAAGATAATATGGGTGGCTTGCCTAAGCCGGGCTTAATTTAATCCACAAAGAAAATGGGGTTTGGGCACTACAGTTTTCCCCATACATGTATTTGTGTTTGATTCAACCATAGCAGGAAATCCATTATTTTCAATTTCAGCATGAAAACAATAGATGGAAACGACTTTTTAACATTTCTTATTGAGACTATCTTTTTCTAGAACTATGTATCATAAAACTGGGCCCAATGTAAACAAGAACATTGAAGAGCGCAGTACATTAACTCATTGTGGCCGAGGTACTAAATCCCCACATTTTGGAGTTACCCTCTGAGGACTGCATTACATTTCAGGAGACAGGTCGACCATGATAGTTCAAGGGTGGCGGCAGAATAGCTTGGCGCCTATAGGCGCCAAGCTAATCTGCCACCACCCTTGAACTATCATGGTCGAGCCATATCTTGCTGTGGTGTGTCGCGGGCAGAATGAATTAAAAATCTTGTGGACATATTTCGCTTCTTTTATCTCACTGGTTCGTTTGTCGCATGCACTGTAGGCTTTTGTTGTTGTTGGTTTTGTTTTTAAAAGGACAAACACGAACGCTAAAACATTGTAATGCCATTTTGTAAAATTGTACAAATCATTATGAAATAATTTCCGTTAAACTGTTTCGGCGTTTGCGTTGGGTTATATCTGTGAACTATGTTTATCCGCAATAATTTCGTTTAAACTAAGTTTTGATACTCCTCTTTGAAAGAACATCAGTCCTTACCAGCCCAAATTCATGAGACTGCATGTCGTCTGCCCGGCCGAAGTGTGTTCGAAATCACAGTATTTCGGTGTAACCCTTTTTGTTCCCGTCTGAAGTGGGTCGCATATGTAAACAAAGTGCAAAAGAGTGCGAAGGAGATCGTGCATGTAGTGCAACTTACCTTGCGAGAAAGCGACGGCCCATAAGCTGGCAAAAAGGATCTGTTGGCGAAAGAAAACCCGACACACGTATCCAGTATTACAAATGCATTATGACACTTTGGATTGTGTAAAACATACTGCGAGGGTGGAT
The DNA here is from genome assembly GCA_036245525.1 of Semisulcospira habei. Classification (NCBI taxonomy): domain Eukaryota; kingdom Metazoa; phylum Mollusca; class Gastropoda; family Semisulcospiridae; genus Semisulcospira; species Semisulcospira habei. The sequence continues at coordinate 251,619,852 of BTPG01000001.1, forward strand.
CCCCAGTGCGCAAAGGTCATAAGCCCGACGTCGGTCGCCGCTGACCCGCGCACGGCTGTGCGCGGGCCAACGGCGCCCGACGTCGGCCCGGCTATGGCCTTTGGGGCATTGGGTTGAGAGCAAAGAAAAAAAAATTAATCCAAAAGTTGAAGTATTCAATTTGTAATACTTTTAGTAGATGATACAATTTCAGATTCACTGTCACAGCATCTGTAATCTAAAATGTGCATTGTTTGTTATCTGTTACAGGATAATACGCCGAACTGTGCATATAGCACAATGTCAGGTGATAATATGCTGAACTGTGCATATAGCGCAATGCCAGGTGATAATACGCCGAACTGTGCGTATGGCGCAATGTCAGGTGATAATACGCCGAACTGTGAATATAGCGCAATGTCAGGTGATAATACGCCGAACTGTGAATATAGCGCAATGTCAGGTGATAATACGCCGAACTGTGCGTATAGCGCAACAGGTGATAATACGCCGAACTGTGCGTATAGCGCAATGTCAGGTGATAATACGCCGAATTGTGCATATAGCACAATATCAGGTGATAATACGCCGAACTGTGCGTATAGCACAATATCATGTGGTAATACGCCGAACTGTGCGTATAGCACAATATCAGGTGATAATACGCCGAACTGTGCGTATAGCGCAATGTCAGGTGATAATACGCGGAACTGTGCATATAGTGCAATTTCAGGTGACCAGAATGTGCTTGTAGGGCTATCCCCGATTCGCCATGAGCCAAGCGTTTCACGTAGACCAAGTGCAGTCGCAATATCCGGACAAGCGCTATATTATAAGTTAACAACCCATTGCGTAAAAGACCGTCTGGTCGACGTCGGCCGCCGTCTACCCGATGGCTTTTGCGCACTGGGTTGTTTCCAAAGGATTTCTTTCCATGAACAGAAAATGTGTGTTCCCGAGCAGTTTTAACCAGGTACAGTCTGCTTCGCTTGTGACAAGGTTGGAGATAACAAAAATCAATTATGTAACACTGTTGTTGTTTGTTTGGGTTTCTTCAAAACTGTGTGTATGTAAGTTACGTCGCTTATAACACACTTCGGATATAACAAGGAAACGTTGGTCACGCGGCGATTTCTTACATACGAAATTTGGCTGTATTATTATTGTAAAAGCTTCTGCTTGACAAACTTTAAAAAATAAATTTCCTCTCGTGAAAATATAATCGTAATGTTGAATTTTTACAATAAATAAAAAGATATTTCAGAACTGAAAATTTAGAAAGCCAGTTTCAGTCGAATAATGAATACTTTAGAGAAGAGAGAGAGAGAGAGAGAGAGAGAGAGAGAGAGAGAGAGAGAGAGAGAGAGAGAGAGAGAGAGAGAGAGAGAGAGAGAGAGAGAGAGAATGAATGAATGAATGATACTTTATTTCTCAAGGATGGAAACAATAGGCGCACAGGCCTCTTTCATGTTTGTCCTTGCTAAACTACAACATTAAAAGCAACATTAAAACAATATGTTAACAGCACAAAACAAGCGGCTACACCCACAGGTCACTTGTGTTACATTCCGATACAAGTTCCAAAGTCGCTGAAGATTACACACACACACACACACACACACACACACACACACACACACACACACACACACACACACACACACACACACACAGCAAAATGATATGGTCTTGGGGGGGGGGGTGCGATGTAAGGTATGTTTATAGAAAGCGACTGCACACTTATGATACAGCTACTCATGTGTAGGAATTTAGTGAGCAGGCAAAACACTACGATAAAGAGAGATATTATGTAAAAGCTAACAGGTGCAAAACGGAGGAGCACAGGAAATCATTGACATGGCTCTTTTGGATATATTATCTACGTTTCATTCAAGTTTGCTCAGAGATGTATTTAAAAGCTTTCGTCCTAAACAATGGAAGATGTCTCGTTTGCTGTATTTGTGGAGGAAGTGAGTTCCATAAATAGGCACCCGCGTAAGAAAGGCTGGATTTAAACAAGTCAATTCGGGGCCGTTCAATGACGAGACTGTTCCTCAAAGTGCTGTAAACCCTTTCGTTCTCAGTAAAAGGATTAGCCAGGTAGAAGGGGGCTTTCCCGTTCAGTGCTTTGTGCATAAGTACGCACTTATTAAACATAAGGTGTTGATGTAAAGGAAGGAGCCCTGTTGCCTGAAGCTTTTCTTCCAAAGTTAGAGAGGGGATTGGGAGGATCAGTTTAACTGCGCGATTGTATAGAGAATTAATCCGCTTAAGGTTAGCCTTACTACAGCCGTCCCAAATAGTAGATGCGTAGTCAATGTGAGGTTTTATGTAGGAGTTGAAAAATAGCTTTCGTGTCTTAGTATCAATGATAGATTTTAATCTTGACAGTAGAAATAGCTTCTTTGATAATGTTTTCCCTAGTTGTGTTAGATGGGGCAACCAGCACAGTAGGTCATCAACAATTACCCCGAGGAGGCGATATTCCTTGACTTGCTCAAAGGGAACTGAATCAAAAGAGAGGTTAAGTGAATGGGGGCGGAGCTGATGCTTTTGGCGTGTTGTGATTAGCATGCTTTTCGTTTTGGATGGATTTACAAGCATTTGATTATTTTTGCACCACAGTGAGACCTCCTGAAGACTAAGCTGAAGATTGCTTGATATTTCAGGTACAGTTTTCCCGCCAGCGTGAAGAGTTGAATCATCGGCAAACATGTCACATTCGGTATTTGGACTGGATATATGAAGTGGAAGATCATTTATAAACAAACAGAAAAGTAACGGTCCTAGTATGGATCCCTGGGGCACGCCATACTCAACACGCTTTTCAGAAGAGAAGGTAGCATTGATGTACACAGTTTGAATTCTCCCTTTGATATATGAACGAAAGAATGAGAATGTCCCTGGACTGTTATTGTTAAAGTAGCAGTCAAGTTTCTCTAATAAAATTTCGAGGTTTATAAGGTCGAACGCTTTTTTTTAGGTCTAGAAAGACAGCACCAGACATTTTGTTTCTGTTGATGTTGAGCAGCCAAGTGTCAATCATATGAACCAAGGCAGTGTGACACGAATGTTTAGGGCGAAAACCAGATTGATATTTATTCAGGAGAGACTTTTCTTCCAGGAATTCGAGAAGATGTTTGTGTACATGCTTCTCAATAGGCTTCGATAGAATAGATAATATGGATATAGGCCGAAAATTATTTGGATCAGATGTGTTTTTTTTTTTTTTTTGTTTTAGGTATAGGTACCACTTTCGATTTTTTGAAAGCCGCCGGAAAAAAATATTATTTTGAATACATAGGTTGTAAATATAGGTTAAGATTTCCACAATGTATGGAAGAGAAAGTTCGAGGATAAAACCATTGATACCATCAATGCCAGCTGACTTTTTGTTCTTGAGACTAGAGATAAATCTGCCCACTTCATGTACAGCGATGCAGGGGATATTAAAAGCATCGCCCGCGGACAGTCTTTGCTTACAAAAGTCAGTAAGCTTCTCCAATGCGACATGTTCCACCTGATCCAAACCTTCAGCATGTAGTAAAGATTTCGGGGCTAAAATGAAGGGGTCGTTAAATGCATCGGCTGTAAGGTTGGCAGTCTTATTTGCAGAACGATTTTTACTACTGTTAGTAAGTTTAAAACTTTCCAGATTGAAGACGGATTCCCGCCACGTATGGTTTTCTCTACCAGTGCTTTTTGTGCCTCTCGGATAAGGTATTTGACTCTGTTACGTAACCTTTTGAACTCAATAAATTCTTTGTCCCGCTTGGCTCGATTTCTGGCTTCCATGGTTTGTTTAATCTCCTCCGTAATCCCGGTGGGGGGCTCACGGCACCGGACTCGTTTCCTTTTTAAAGGGACATGCTTATTTAGCACTCCGAGGAACAGCTCAAGCCACAGTGAGAGCGCTACATCAGGGTCATTGTGATTGTAAACTTCATGGAACGGCAATAAACTGAGGTCATGAAGGAAACTATCTCTATCTAGTTTTCTAAAAAACATCTATAAGTAATGTATAAATGTTGGCTTCGGCTCTGTTTAGGAACATAACATGACCATGACCAGAGAGAGAGAGAGAGAGATGATGATGATGATGATGATGATGATGATGATGATGATGATGATGATGATGATGATGATGATGAAACTTTATTTATCAACGGTAAAAAGTTTTGACAGAAACAAATCGTCATTTTACAAACTTGCCGTTGCTAATATCTACAACATAAAATAGATTTTAAAAAATTATGATAATAAAGAATTATATTTACGCAGATTATTTCATGCAACAATAAAATTAAAAAATTAAAAATAAAAAAAATTATTTACACAAAATAATAGTTACACTCAACATTTATCTTATACCACACACACACACACACAAACACACACACACACATACACACACACACACATACACGCACATACACACAAACAAACAATATAGATAAATGCATATATTACATGAAAGCATGAGAGAGAGAGAGAGAGAGAGAGAGAGAGAGAGAGAGAGAGAGAGAGAGAGAGAGAGAGAGAGAGAGAGAGAGAGAGAGAGAGAGAGAATGCATATTACCTTCGCAAATAATAGCTGCATTGCGTATTTTCACAATTCACAAAACATTAACCGAAATGTTAATGTCGCGTAGTGCTAGAATTGTGTTATCAGATGCTATTCTTTTTTTTCTTTTTTTTTTTTTCTCCGACAATGCTTTTTTGCAAAATTGTTATTAATGAAAGACTTGACTGGAAACGAAGCGCAGCGCCCAGCGTTACTGATGACTGTATTACAGCGATAGACAAGAGCCTTGCCTCTAGCTGCATGTAGGTAAGGACGCAGTAGACCTAATTTAAATGTTTGGTCAACGCATGCGTGAGGCCACTTTTTATAGTTTTACCGTGTAACTACAGGATCAGGAAGTGTAAATCATTAGTAATGTGCTCTGACAGCGTCTCTTTAGAGAGATTTACTGCCCCTTTGATGTGTCACATGCTGAGCGGGTGGGTTGGGCTTACAGCACTCGTGCTTTGCTGGTGCGCAGTCACTGGGAGGATGTATACAGGGTAGACTAGGAACTGCAGGATGCGTCGCTCTAGTTTGTCATAGTCTCATAGTGTTTGTAATACTTCGAGTCATCGTTAGTTCCTCCCTTCACCCCGAGGACGTTTTCGTACTGAGGCAGGTGTCATTTAATGAGGATGAATAATAATACTAATTATGATGTAGTATAATATTAATATTAAAATTATCATTATATTATTATTATTATTATTATTATTATTATTATTATTATTATTATTATTATTATTATTATTATGTTAGAGGCATGAATTCCTCATGCTCCCTCTCGCTGCAGGGCGTCATGCGGATCTATGCCACTTGCTGGGCACTTCAGTGTCCATGTGCCATAGCTTGAATTGTGAAAGCGAAACGCACTGTCACATTTTAAAACCGGACACAGCATCTAGACGCTGACAGTTAAATGGTTAAATACGAAAGCTGATCAGTTGAACAGTTCCTGACCCTCATAAAAGGAAGGGAGCATGCGCAGGCAATTTTCCTACTTTTTTTTTTTTTTAAAGCATAATCGCCCCTGAGCCTCAGACATTCCTGTCTCATATCAGTGCTGGAGTGCTTTCATCTTTGCCCCAAAGAAAGCGTTGTTTTGCACGTGTTCAAGAGCTTGCTTGGGCGTGGGGTGTTGAAAACCGCTTCCTGCTCTTCCTTTTGAGCCCATAAACTCTTACCTTACCAATGCGCAAAAGGCGATCGGGCCGACATCGGTCGCCGATGGCCCGCGCACGGCAGTGCGCGGGCAAACGGCGACCGACGTCGGCCCGATGACCTTGTGCGCACAGGGCTTAGCCCCTGCAAGAGCATGAAACAGATTGTGTCTCATTGGGAAGAATATGGAGTTCTCTTTCCATCTGTAATTGTTGTATGTATATGTCTGTTCTTTTTTTCTAGTAACGCGTGAGCATGACCGCAATGCTTTACGTTTTCCTCATTTTCGCAAAATCACGCCGGGTTCGTCACTTTCAAAATCACGCCGGGTTCGTCACTTTCAAAATCACGCCGGGTTCGTCACTTTCATCACAGTTACTGTTACGACAGACATGATTTTTGCAATAGGCTACACTTATAAATGTCATCCCATGATACTGCCCTTTGGTCAGATGGCTAGACTACTTTATGGTACATGACATTGAGCCTCATTTGGTTATTCACGCCTTGGCGTATACAGTATTTATGCAACCAACTCAACTAAACATAGACCTCCCAGTCATTTCATCGAGAAGAGTGCCCCAAGGGATGCTACTCACAAAGCAAACAGATGAGATGACCGCTTGTAGGTACAACATACACGGCGCAGTTATGTTTCTGACCCCATACTTTTATGCTGACGAGCAAAAGAAATGCGTCGTATTTTGTATCATCGGAAATACTAAAGCTTTTCAGATGATTCCAGAAATGTCGCATTTCTTTTGGTGGTCAGTGTGAGTTGAGTTTGAGTCCTGCCCAGCTATTTTGCACCTTACGGCCATGGCAGCTGGACTCGCAATCCAGTGGGGAACGACGGGCTTGTTCGATAGCATGTCCGTTGAAAGGTCCTGGTAAATCAAAGTGGCACAGTTGGAGTGCGTCTGAGTTGGTCAGTGTTCAGGTCGTACTCCATAGGTAATAGATTTCTCTGCACCCCCCCCCCCCCCAAACCCGCCCGTCAGGGCCGTCCATTATCACTACGGTGCCGTGGACGTTAACCCCGAACTAACCAACCAACCAGATTGTATCGGGACCCAATGCGCAAAAGGCCATCGGGCCGATGTCAGTCGCCTTTGGCCCGCGCACAGCCGATGGCCTTTGCGCACTAGATAATGGACCATTGGCGGAGGCTTTGACTAACACGACGCCGATCTGGCTGTATAAATCGGCAAGAGAGACATGACAGTGGTGTAGGAACACGTACGGTTTTGGCCTGGACATACCTTTTCTTCACGTGGTATGGCGAGAGACTATCCTTTCGTCACAGCGCCTTTTTGACTACCACTACTACCACTACTACTACTGCTAATTATTATTAGTAGTAATATCAGCATTAGTGATTGTACTACATCAGCGCTCATATAATTTGCTCATCTTAACCCATTCAGCCCTGACGCACTACAGTATGAGATGGGTCGACCATGATAATTCAAGGGTAGTGCCAGATTAACTTGGCGCCTGTCGGCGCCAAGCTAATCTGGCACTGCCCTTGAATTATCATGGTCGATCCATCTCCTGCAACTGGTGCATAGTCATTAGATGACGCCTCCCAAATTTGGGAAATAGGGCCGTCGGGCTGAATGAGTTAAGAGTTCCTCTGAGCTCATGAGGATCTAGGCCTCTCTATTGGTAAATATTCTAAGCTGGGATTAATAATAATTTCGAGAAGGAAGGGGAGGGTAGTGGATGAGGGAAAGGGCTGGGGAGGGGGGGGGAGGGCGGGGGAGCAGAAAATCGAGCGTATGGTAGCCAACAGTAACAAGGTTTATTAATGGAGACAGTGGATGGTTATTTATTACAAAATTTATATTACATTTCTCTCCAGGAAACACATAACACATCATCTCTTAGGTGCAACCGACCATTCAGCAAAACTGATCCAGTAAAATATCGGTTGGGAGACAGAAGTACAAGTCCCAGTAAACTATGTAAACACATATAATGGGGCGGACCAGGGTGACCCAGGCAACTAAAAAAAAATGTTTCGCGCTACCCAATAAGTCACCCGAGTCACGCGGCCCCACAGGACCCCTGTGTGTGCAGCCATCGGCACTATCAACAGCCTCCCTGTGTGTGCAGCCATCGGCATTGTCAACAGCCTCCCTGTGTGTGCAGCCATCGGCATTGTCAACAGCCTCCTTGTGTGTGCAGCCATCGGCACTATCAACAGCCTCCTTGTGTGTGCAGCCATCGGCATTGTCAACAGCCTCCTTGTGTGTGCAGCCATAGGCACTATCAACAGCCTCCCTGTGTGTGCAGCCATCGGCACTGTCAACAGCCTCCTTGTGTGTGCAGCCATCGGCCGTGTCAACAGCCTCCCTGTGTGTGCAGCCATCGGCATTGTCAACAGCCTCCCTGTGTGTGCAGCCATCGGCACTGTCAGCAGCCTCCCTGTGTGTGCAGCCATCGGCACTATCAACAGCCTCCCTGTGTGTGCAGCCATCGGCACTGTCAGCAGCCTCCCTGTGTGTGCAGCCATCGGCACTATCAACAGCCTCCCTGTGTGTGCAGCCATCGGCATTGTCAACAGCCTCCCTGTGTGTGCAGCCATCGGCACTGTCAGCAGCCTTCCTGTGTGTGCAGCCATCGGCACTGTCAACAGCCTCCTTGTGTGTGCAGCCATCGGCACTGTCAACAGCCTCCCTGTGTGTGCAGCCATCGGCATTGTCAACAGCCTCCTTGTGTGTGCAGCCATCGGCATTGTCAACAGCCTCCCTGTGTGTGCAGCCATCGGCATTGTCAACAGCCTCCCTGTGTGTGCAGCCATCGGCACTGTCAGCAGCCTCCCTGTGTGTGCAGCCATCGGCACTATCAACAGCCTCCCTGTGTGTGCAGCCATCGGCACTGTCAGCAGCCTTCCTGTGTGCGCAGCCATCGGCACTGTCAACAGCCTCCTTGTGTGTGCAGCCATCGGCATTGTCAACAGCATCCCTGTGTGTGCAGCCATCAACACTGTCAGCAGCCTCCTTGTGTGTGCAGCCATCGGCACTGTCAACAGCCTCCCTGTGTGTGCAGCCATCGGCACTGTCAACAGCCTCCCTGTGTGTGCAGCCATCGGCACTATCAACAGCCTTCCTGTGTGTGCAGCCATCGGCACTGTCAGCAGCCTCCCTGTGTGTGCAGCCATCGGCACTGTCAACATCTAACACGGTATGAACCAAGGAGTTAGCCCGCTCCTTGCCGGTGCCCTCAGGTCTATTTTTGAAAGCTTAATTCAACGCCGAAGAACCCAAACCGTCCAAGAAACATAGATGCAAAGTGGTGTCAGCAAGAGGCATAGATATTTATGAGCCCCCGCAATCGCTGGGGCTCATGAGGGTGTATGTCTCTTGCAGTTGGGTCGTGTTCACTTTTTCTCAGCAGTCAAGGGATTAAACAAGATGAGGATTTCATCCCATAATCTACCGTATTGTTTGGAGCTCAGATGCGTTTATCTTTTAGGAACATTCAGAGTTGTTCATATTTTTAGGCTTATTGTGCTGATCCGTTTCCCTCCTCTCTAAGCCAACCCCTGATCAACTCACACGTCGGCGCACAGAATTAAAGACGGACACACGGCGCTTCCCGCCATTAGTTGCCTGCTCGGCGTTAAACCCAAATAACTAACTAAGCTTTCTGCCATTAGTACGCTCGGGGGGCTCGTGTAGCGACAGGAATCCATCTCCTTCTACTCTAACCCACCCTCTGATCCACACACACTGGCACACAGATTCCCGCCATTCGTAAGCTCCGTGGTCTGGCGCAGCATAGCTAGTTTGAAGAAGACACCTTTCACGTTATTTGGGTCTGAAGATGAATTGAAACATTGGTACTGAATATTTTTGCTTGTACAACATCATGTTACTATATTTTGTTATTGCATTGAATGTGGTGTAATAAAGATACAAAATACACAAGTTTGTTATTATTTAGCAAAAAGTGTCTTTGAATGACCGATATCATCGCCTGTGGTCGTTACGATCCAGACGGACGCCATTTCCTCTTCTCTCTACACCGTCACTTCCTTTTTCTTTGAAGCAATTCACAGTTTGAATTTTATAATAATATTCTTCAAAACTAAATTATAAATAGTGAGGATTGTGTAAGAATCATTTACGTTTAAGAATTAAGCTGCTTTCGCTGAAAATTAGAAATCGAAAAATGATCGCCTCTAAGCTGACTGTCCGCCTGCGATTTTTGTTACTCCCTTGAAACAGAAAGTAGAGGAGTGGCAGTCTTTAGCTGAACTCTTACTCTATCAAATTACTAAATAAAAAAAAAAAAAAAAAAAACACCTACAAAATATTGATCATTAAAGGCGAAATATTCCCTCACAACCGAAAAATTCAACGTTCAGTCCATCGGTATGCTAGTCCGTCCGCAGATCGTAACGACCGGCCTGGACTTTTCTCGCCATGGCGATAGCTTTTTTCTTGTTGTTGACCGCATGACGTATTAGCATCGTTCCCGTCACTTCCACTCATTTACACGTTCGAACAGCACACGTGTTTTTGGCAGTTTCTCGGTTACCTTTTGTGAATTTACGATTTTTTTTTCTGTCCGTCTGGTAACGACCAGTGATAACGACCGCATAAAAGAGCTTGAGGTAAGTCAATGATTCCAGTTTGTGTTGTTTTTGGGCTGGTTAGGATGATTTATTTGAGAATAAACAATGCTTCCTGTGTTCAGAGATGGGTGGATTTCGGACTTCAGTCTTTGTTCTCTGCGGTGATGTCTTAGTGAATGCCAATTGATAACCAACGTTACGGCCAAAGACGGACGGCTTGTGCACTTGACTGACCGACGTTACTCATCTGGACGGACTGATTTCACTTTGCTTTAACCAGCCTTTAAAGAGAAAATGACAAGATTGAACTTGTACGGCATGCTCTGAACTTTGTTAGCAACGATCTGAATCATGATCACAATGCTGTACAACATTACACCGAAAAGGCCATCCAGCATCTGGAAGTATGTAATGTGGTAGACGCCACAACAGAGATTTTCATGTTTTCAGGTGGTTGTGCCGCCCACTATAAAGGCAAGGGCACGTTTGCAGACCTCTCCTTCTTTAACCAGAAAGTCCAACGCTGCTATTTTGGGGCTGAACACGGGAAGGGGGAAGCTGATGCAGAGACAGGGACAATCAGCAAAATGGTTGGGACATCAGTCCTTTGCAGGCAGGTGGTTATCAGATATGCTGAAGACTTCTACCACTGGACCTACAGCAACATGAGCAAGGAGGAAGCCATTTCCAAAAGAACATCTTTCTTTGTTTCCAGTGGAGAAATCAACAGAAATCGGAAAGAAACCTGTGTTAAAGGAATTCCTGGAAGCAGAAAGCTCCATCGGTTTGAAAAGGTTTCACCCTTTGTGTTGAAGGCACGATCCCTGGCATGCTTCTGTGGAAGCTGTCAGAGCTCCACAGGGAACTGCATGTATGTGGAGCCATTCCAGTTTGTCGAGATCAAGGCACTCGTCATACCGTCTCCCTTGCAATCAGTTGCTGATTCTCCCTCTCCACCTGGCTCAGATGTCTTGGTTCCTTAACCTCTAATCCCTTCTTTCGAACAGTCCCTTGACGCTTTCCCCTCACATCAAAGCCCCAAATATGTCCCCTCCCATCAACCCACCTTGAAATTTTTTTTCAATGCTTGCGAGTTGAAAATGAGGTCAGCAGAACAACAGGGTTTTGAAGCATTCTATTCATCTGCGCTGCAATGCCACACTGAAGCAGATGAACGTTATCCTCTGGATCTTTCCAATGAAGAACCCCTCTTCAGTAGAAGCAATTTCGACGAAGAAGCCGAGCGCAAGCGCCCACATGACTGCCTGCAACGGTTTCCTTTTAGAGTTGTTGGTGAGGGCAATTGCCTCTGCCGATCCCTCAGCATTGCTTTCTTTGAAGGCAGACTTTCGCATGTTGAACTGAGACTGAGATTAGCTTGGGAGCTGGCGATCAACCAGAATGTCCATCTGTCTCCCAGGACAGTGAGCAGACTAGAGCCCTATTAGATGGGACCAAGAGCCTAGAATTGTATCAGTCGACTGGGGATTTCTCAACCGAGTCTCTGAAAACAGCATTTGAAAAGGAGGTCATGGCAGGCTCTCATTCCGACAAGAGTCTTGGACCTTGGCACATGCTTGCTGTTGCGAATATTCTTCAGCGTGAAGTTGTATCAGTATATCCCAACCTTGGAGCCAACTCTGTGCGGGAAGAGATAAACGGAGTGTTCTACCCATCCCTACTGCAGGACCAGCCCTGCAAAGTCTACTTACTTTAGTGCAGTAACCGGGATGACATGGACAACATTAACCCAGTTGTTTTTTTTTTTTTTTTTTTTTTTTTTTTTTTTTTTTTTTTTTTTTACTGCAAATCACGTGGTGCCATTGGTCCGTGATCTTGAAGTTCCACAGGATGGAGAGTATGTGCGCGTCCCCTACTCCGTCAACAGCAAAAGTCTGTCCTTTGTGGCCATTGTAATTCCAGCGAGCGTTCCCCTCAAAGATGGAGAGCTCATGGTTCGCTTCATGAGGAAATGTAGCAATTACTTTGCCTTTCCACCTCGGGATGACTTGACAGTGCTAACGCTGGCAGGTTGTTGTTCAAATCCTGCCGCAGCCTCGCATTGACAATAGACAGCGCCATTTTTTTCACAGCAGTTTGATTCCGGTCTTAGACTTTTTCTCTTTTGTGCGATCTGGAGTCTCGAAATGTATTTGAGGTGTTTTTCATTTCAGTTTTCTTTTCTTTCTTTTAATACTTTTTTTATAAGTTTTTCTCACGATAATAATGTACCTGAAGCTTTCCTGATGTCGTGATGACCACATCAGATTATCTTATTTTTCATATAAAACGCATTGTACTTTAATTTCCATTGGTTTCATTGCTGTAAATCTTAAAAAGAGTAACTTTTCTGCAATTAGTGTAAGACATATTCCCTTAATGAATGATTTAAAACATCACCCAGGAACTGTGAACTCACTGTACTTGAGCAAACCCAAGAAGCGCTTGAGATAAACGAGATAAGAACATAATTATAGTAGAAGCTGAATTCTTTTTTACTTCTTTTGTCTGCATTTCGTCCTATTAGAAGCAGAACCTGATATCTCAACATATGCTAAAATTGGATTTTTATGTAAACATCTTCAGAAATCGCTGCTCTATCAATTATCAAAATCTTGGACTTGTGACCACGAAATTGGTGAAGTTATTCATCATTGCTGGTTTTAGAATTTAAAAACTTGTGTTTTTTTTCCAGACAGATCCACACATCACCCTATGTGCACGTCTGGCATAAAATTATTCCATCTGTTTGGGGGTTTAATACTATGCCAAACCATATAACAGAGAAGATGTATAGGTCTGGCATAAAATTATTCCCCTGTATTCAGAGAAGAATTTTAGGTCAAACCAGATTAATAGTCAAATGTACAGTTTTGGCATAATTTTGTGACTATGAAACATGTCACATAATTTTATGCCAAAACAAGATATGTCTAAGATATGCAGATATGGTATGGAAAAACATTACATTTATCCTACATTTAAATCTTGCCAAAAACAAACAAATATCAGATAAAAGGAGAGAAATGCCTTTTAGTTCGACCAGACACAGATATGTAGAGGTTGTTGATGTTTGGTCCCATGCCTTCAACATGTAGCAGCCGACCAAAACCAGACACCTGGACATGACAGGGCTGTTTATACCGGCCAGTACCAAGGCTGTGGGAGCTGTGACAAAGTTTACTTCCCTGAGAAGTTCACACGCCACAGTTCCAGTCACAAGCCGATAGTATGCTTACATAGTCATGAACATTTAGAGACACAGAGGAAAATTAGTTAATGAGTTGTTGCTGTTTTGAAACCTAACAAGGCCCTGTTCTTGTACAGCTCTGTGATGAAAACGTCACTAGTTAACTGGATCTGGAATATTCTTTCTTTTCCATTTGTACGAAATGTTTTACGTCAGTTTGCCAGACACAGTTGTTTTTCGTGAGCCAGAACAGTCCAGGGTTGCTGATTATAAGGGTAACTCACTTTTCATTTGAGACCGTTTTAAGGTTATAATTTATGCAGCAGTATAATGTATGTGTCCCTTCCAAAAATTATATACTGACATGCAATAATAATTATATTCTCTGTCCCTACAGTAGTAATTACAGAGATTTGGAGTGCCTTTGTTCTGTAAAGGGATTATGTGTAAACTGTACGAATGTGCACATACACGCTGTTTGTCTGCGTGTGCGTGTGCGTGTGTGTGTGTGTGTGTGTGTGTGTGTGTGTGTGTGTGTGTGTGTGTGTGTGTGTGTGTGCCTGCGTGTGTGTGTATGTGTGTGAAGTGATTTTAACATGATTCATAAAAGGTATAAAGATGTCTCCATAATTACAGAATATACCAGCCAGCATGGATGCTGAATGATCAGACATCGATGAACAAGCCATGACGGACACTCTCATTGATTTCTCTGATAAGCTATATTATGAAAGGACAACAAACAACCCATCTGATGGAAGAGACGGCCCCGAGCAAGTCAAGCCCTTCTCTGACTACGCACCTGAGATAGAAGGGCATAGAGAAACAGATGCCGAGGAAACGTGTCATACCCCGCCTCAGAAAAAAAGATTACTGTAAGATTGACTTGTGTTCTGTCCCCGAGTCACTCTGTGAAGGTACTTCACTGAGCAGCTTAATTTGTCTGCTCATACACTTTGTTTTCGTTTATGTGTTATGCTAATTTCTATTCTAGAGATTTTCACTTTGAAACGAGTAATCAAAACAATATCATTAAAAGGCACGCCTCTCGTTTTGTGTGGCATACGTGTGTTTAAAGTGATATATGATTTCTGCTTTTCTGAAGGTAACTATAGCAGGAATGATGTCGGCCTTTCTAGTAAATATGCTGATTATACCCGGGACAACACACATTGCGAGCAGTGTGACTCAGAACTGAAGACTGTGGACACAGCAGACAGCAGATCTGACAGGGGCGATGATTCCACAGAGCAAGTTGTGATGACAGACTCTACACCAGCAGATGAAGCAGATCAAAATAGTGGAGGTACACGTTTACATACATTTCTTTTGATTCAAGCCTGTCCCTACCCATGATACAGAGGTGGGGAGAGTTGAGGGGTACTAGGGGCGTGGCTATAGTATAAGGGATTCACTGGGTGCGTGCACACTTGTGTTTGAAGCAGCTTGTGTGCACGTGTGTGTGTTATGATATTATGTAAATCATCCACTGACGTTAATGTATTTTGTCGTTTACACTGAGCGAACGTTTTTGCTGATTTGTTAATTGAAAAGTCTACCGGCGCGGCGTGAACAACTTGTGCTTGCATATCATATATCTTTCTAGCACCTATTCATTGCTTCTTCCTCTATCAACAGGTCACATGACTGACGACAGTGCACGTGACCCGGACTAATCGCCACAAAGGGATGCCGTTAATTCTGACGATTCAGATGTACACAACGACTTGGAAGAAGATCATTTTGATATTAATGAACTCTTTCAGTCACACCGTACACAGCGGGCGCATGCTAAATCACAGTCTTATTGACATAGCCATTCGAGTTCACACAAAGAGACTGAATGAGCTTATAAAAATAATATTCTCTTGAACGCAAACCAGTCTATGGTAATGGAAACTTTTGTTTTGTTTTGTTTTGTTTTTTAAATGCAGCACTGTATCATGTCAATTTTCTGATGCTAAGTCTCTTAGACATGCTCTCTGCACTCATCTCATATCGAATTGAATTTTTTTGTGCCTACTTTGATTTTTTTCTCGTAAACAGCAGAATCTGAGAATGATCTATATCTGCGGACGTGTGGACTTTTTGTTTGACATTTCCTTCTAATATCTCTTAATTGTAATGATCTTCTTTCCCTTTTTATTTTTTTTTTTTTTTACGGTAATTAGCACGTAGCCTCTCCAAGATGTCTAATGTTTATTTTGATTGTGCGACCGGCTGGCTACGTGCATTCAATGTTGGGGTTTTGTCCCATCGTGCAGGGCGGGCACGTCGCAAGTACCTCCTTGCTGCTGTTTACACGTTAACCAGTTCAGTGACGAGAAAATCCCAACACCATCCAACTGCAAGAGGCATAGATCCTCGTGAGCCCCCGCAACAGCAAGGGATCTATGCCTCTTGCGAAACCACTTTGAATCCACGATCCTGGGACAGCCAGGGCTTGTTGATGTTGAACTGACGAAGACTGATGACACACATTTTCCCCCTGGGACAGCCAGGGCTTGTTGATGTTGAACTGACGAAGACTGCAGACACACAGTTTCCCCCTAGGACAGCCAGGGCTTGCTGATGTTGAACTGACGAAGACTGCAGACACACAGTTTCCCCCTAGGACAGCCAGGGCTTGTTGATGTTGAACTGACGAAGACTGCAGACACACAGTTTCCCCCTAGGACAGCCAGGGCTTGTTGATGTTGAACTGACGAAGACTGCTGACACACAGTTTCCCCCTGGGACAGCCAGGGCTTGTTGATGTTGAACTGACGAAGACTGCAGACACACAGTTTCCCCCTAGGACAGCCAGGGCTTGTTGACGTTGAACTGACGAAGACTGCAGACACACAGTTTCCCCGTTCCTAGGACAGCCAGGGCTTGTTGGTGTTGAACTGACGAAGATTGCAGACACACAGTTTCCCCGTTCCTAGGACAGCCAGGGCTTGCTGATGTTGAACTGACGAAGACTGCAGACACACAGTTTCCCCCTAGGACAGCCAGGGCTTGTTGATGTTGAACTGACGAAGACTGCAGACACACAGTTTCCCCATTCCTAGGACAGCCAGGGCTTGTTGATGTTGAACTGACGAAGACTGCAGACACACAGTTTCCCCCTAGGACAGCCAGGGCTTGCTGATGTTGAACTGACGAAGACTGCAGACATACAGTTTCCCCCTAGGACAGCCAGGGCTTGTTGATGTTGAACTGACGAAGACTGCAGACACACAGTTTCCCCCTAGGACAGCCAGGGCTTGCTGATGTTGAACTGACGAAGACTGCAGACACACAGTTTCCCCCTAGGACAGCCAGGGCTTGTTGATGTTGAACTGACGAAGACTGCAGACACACAGTTTCCCCCTAGGACAGCCAGGGCTTGTTGATGTTGAACTGACGAAGACTGCTGACACACAGTTTCCCCCTGGGACAGCCAGGGCTTGTTGATGTTGAACTGACGAAGACTGCAGACACACAGTTTCCCCCTAGGACAGCCAGGGCTTGTTGATGTTGAACTGACGAAGACTGCAGACACACAGTTTCCCCCTAGGACAGCCAGGGCTTGTTGATGTTGAACTGACGAAGACTGCAGACACACAGTTTCCGTCAACAGGCACTGAAGGGGTTAAGCGACGTGCAGCCAACTCTCCTAATGGATAATTATGTCGGTCCATTGAACGTCCTCCCTTCAGACGATTGTGTCCGATTGTTTTCAGATAATGAAAGTCGTTATGCTGGACGATCACCATGGTTTGAGGTAATCCCGCATAACAATGTTGTAACAAGAGCTACATTGGCCTCAGTGGTTTGTGCTGACGTCAGCTTCTGCCTTTGTCTAGTGGCCGACGTCGATGTTGTTAAGCCTCTTTTTGGGGCAGATTGTGTTTGCTGAAATCGTTTGTCACCCTTTTCATCCTGATACACATAAATCTGTCATAGTTCAAGAGTGGTGCCAGAATAGCTTGGCGCCTCAGGCGCCAAGCTATTCTGGCACCCCCCTGGAACTAAAATGCTTTATCTGTCCCCTAATCTGAAATGTAGCCTTCATAGGGCAGTGAGCGAATTTGTTAAAAATCATCCTCAGGATGCAATGGGTTAACTCGGCGCCCAAGAACTTTACTCGTCCAAGGAACATAGATACAAAGTGGGCTCAGCAACAGGCTTAGATCCTCATGAGCCATCGCAACTGCAGGGGCTCATGAGGATCTAGGTCTCTTGCGTTTGAGTCATCGATACACGTCTTGAAAACCGGCCGCTGCTGGGTTTCTGCTGTGTCCTGCAGCCGTGCTATAATAATCCGCTGGATTTCTGCCATGTCCTGCAGCCGTGCTGTAATAATCCGCTGGATTTCTGCCGTGTCCTGCAGCCGTGCTGTAATAATCCGCTGGATTTCTGCCATGTCCTGCAGCCGTGCTGTAATAATCCGCTGGATTTCTGCCATGTCCTGCAGCCGTGCTGTAATAATCCGCTGGATTTCTGCCATGTCCTGCAGCCGTGCTGTAATAATCCGCTGGATTTCTGCCATGTCCTGCAGCCGTGCTGTAATAATCCGCTGGATTTCTGCTGTGTCCTGCAGCTGTGCTGTAATCCGCCTAACTCATCCCGCACGACGCACGTATTGTTCCCACATTTTGGAGGCGTCATCTAACGACTATGCACTTGTTGCAGGAGATGGATCGACCACGATAATTCAAGGGCAGTGCCAGATTAGCTTGGCGCCGAGCTAATCTGACACTACCCTTGAATTATCATGGTCGACCCATCTCCTGCTGTAGTGCGTCAGGGCTGATTGGGGTAATAGAAGTCTACGTATATGAAATGGAGACACAGCTTGCCACAAGCAGTTGAACGTGTGCGGGCGTGTGAGTTTAGACCTTACAACCAAGAGCGGTAAGGTTTAGCGTCACAGACCTGCACACACCTTAGTTGTGTAGGTGTGAGCTTCTTTATGACGTGATTGCGGATGTGGACATACTCATACAGTGGTCATTTGGGTGGCACACCGTAAAACATGATAACCCACGATTTGCGGATGCAAGGGCCGTCTTTGAACAGCTGCTGCCAGTGATGTAGAGGACTACTTTTTTCTTTTCTTTTTTTTTTTTTTTGGGTCCACGGAAAGCAAAGGTCTTGCCTCTGGGCGCCTTTTGTCTCAGGTTTACTGTCCCAACTGGACACCCCTCCCCCGATCCGCTCCCTGAAACATAAGGCATGACACTTCAGGTCAAAGATGTGCTGAATTCAAACCAACTTACAACCCGCGTAATACCATACCCCACTCACTGGAAAACCAACTCGCTGCGCCGACAAACACACGCTGAGCGTCATCTGACGACAAACACGGTGCAGAAATCCAAGCTTGCACGCGCTTTTATTTTCAGCGGTTCTTTAAAAAAAAAAAAAAAAAGATGTATTCACGCAGCTCTAAAGAAGTAACAAGTAGCTCTGGCAAAGAAGTAACAAGATAAAAATGACGTCACGTCAAGCAGCTCTAACCTTGCTGTTGAACGTCGTTTTGGCGCGAAGCGTTCTGTGTGTGTGTGTGTGTGTGTGTGTGTGTGTGTGTGTGTGTGTGTGTGTGTGTGTGTGTGTGTGTGCTGTGTGTGTGTGTTTGTGTGTGTGTGTGTGTGGTGTGTGTGTGTGTGTGTGTGGTGTGTGTGTGTGTGTGCGTGCGTACGTGCGTGCGTGCGCGTGCACGTACACGTGCACGAAAATCTCCAATATTTCTGTACGCACAAGCTTCAAACGTGGCGAAATACTTTATTCAAGGGATGGCTAAGAGTGCCTTCTAGTCTATAAGCTAGCAAAGTCTACCGTGCAACCCCCCCCCCCCCCCCCCAGTACTCAATAAGATGGGTTTCAAAGTGTTCCTTAGTATGTCCTGAGATGTTTAAGCCATGTTCCCCCAAAATCCTTAGGAACACACCACAGATATAGCCGATGGCGCAAGGGTACCCCCATTCACGCTCTTCGCAGGTGCTAAAATGAGGTTGAGAAACATTTTCCTCTAAATAAATCAGAATTCATTCCAGAAGCCCAAATCAGGCAATATTATGTCAAGGCAAACCTTCTGCATCCTCTGCAAAAAAAACAGAATGAAAAAATATTGAATCTCTGGCTCACAGTGAAGGGATCTGTGCACCCAGTAAACGACCATTTCCTCGAAATCGCAAAAAAAAAAGACAAAAATAATGTGTCAGATGCCTTCAGACATTTTCTATAGCACGGACTGTCCATTTTAAGGCTTACATCATTAAAACAGGATGTCATAATTATTATAGACTTGACTAGGTGATGCTGTGATCACTGTGAGTGCCACAGTGGTTGATTTTGTATCCCTACCCCCAAGTTGTAAAAATACACAAAATTAATTAGAAAAAAATTGCTTAAGTTATTCCATTTTATTTTGACCTCTATTTACCTATTAAGTTTCAATAATGTGAGCATAAAGTGCAAGAAAATAAGGAAAATTGGTATACTTTACAGTATGTTCGTGGTGAATGATAGCTTTTTCCCATTTAAAATTGCCGAATTGGGAAACGTACATTGTTTCTGATGCCCTCAGAAATTTTATATAAAACCGATAGGTCTTTGTTAGGTTTTATTGGTTAGGATAGAGTACCACAGTTACTCCCAACCTGATTATATGATGCTGTGATGCATTTAGGGGCCACAGTGGCTGAATCTGCTGCCCTACCCCCATTTTACCTGTACACAAAGGAACGAAAAATGATCATAACAATTGCTCTTCTGATTTAATATTTTTGTTGCCAGTTTTCTTAACAAAATATGCATATTGAGCATAAACATTTGTGAACATTTCATTAATTTCAATGTGACCCATCAATTTAATTGTAATTCTTTTTATTTAAGGCATATTTAACAGGGGCTGCTGCTGAAGCTTCTATCCTCTGCACATTCAGCACTCTTGTCAAACTCGGGGAAGGTGTACCTCAGAGAGATGTTGTGTCTGATGCTGTTTTTGGTCTACATTAATGACATCAGTACAACAGTACCAAGGTTCGTCTCGAACATCCTCCATGCGGATGACTTTGCAGTGTGGAGCGCAGCAGAACATAAAGAAATAGCATCCTCCAGAATCCAGGATGCTGCCAATAGAGTCAGTAGCTGGACTGAAAGAGGCCACTCAAACTGAGCTACTGCTAGACCATCTCTTTCAATCAGACGGAAGAGGTCACCTCAAAACTGGAGATCTTCCAGTACCAAAGACAGACAGGCCAACTTTACTGGCAACAAATAAATTACTGGATTCACATGGAGGCCTCACATTGAAGCCATGGAAGCTAGAGCTGAAAAAAAGTCTCTGATGAAGAACTGGTGGGGACCACATTGGCGCAAATTACAGCATCCTGGCACAAGCAAACACCTGCTTGGTCAGACCAGTTGTGCGGTACCAAGATACATTGACAACATGAAACACTGCCTGCAAAACCCAAAAAGCCAGGCTTGACAAGATGCAGAACATGGGTCATTCTCATGATGCAGTGACATTCTTAGAGCCATCTGGAGCACCCCAATTTAGGAAATGGAGGACATTGGAGCCACTGGAATGCAGCACAGCACATACGATGAAGAGACTTACTAAACACCGACAGCATGGGAGACCACAGGAGCAGACCAAGAACGGTCTGAAATGCCCAAGTCTGAACCGCCAACTAAAGGTCCTGCAAAGGGCTAACACTGACGTCCTGGAACCAAGCCCAAAGATGTGTGAACAGTTCCCTTCAGATACCTGGACATCTCGAAAGAGCCTTCAAAACAACATAAACAATGTTCCAGGACTCTTTGCCAAAGGTCGCGGCACTGCATAAAGCCATCTTGCTGGAGGTTGTGCACAAGCACTACTCTCACAGCAGCTGTGATACCACCCAAGATGCCGTGCGGAATGAAGGAAGTGGCGTGTACATCTGTTGTGTAGACCGCACTACCTCCCTTTCCTTACCAGGTGGCGGCAGCAGCTCAAACTATCGTACAGATCTGCAGGTGCTCAACACAGCAGCAGAGCACTAGCTAGGGGAAGGCAGCAGCTTGATCCACTGATCTCACCAGGAAGCTTCAAGATAGACTGGATGCCCTGTCCATAAAATAGTGCTGCAGTGGATTCCAGTGCATTCTGGACTGGGTGGAATGGAGACACTACAACAACAAAGTGATTGGCAACAGCAGAATGGCGGCTGCAGCCTGTGGGCAGATGACAACAAGCTGAACAGGGAGAGCCAGGCCACCATCTTTCATCTACGCACTGATTACTCTGGACTGGGTCCAAACAGAAAAGCAGGAAAGTTTCACAAACCCAAACTGAAGCCTGAAGGTTTACACACTTTAATCAGATCACTCTGTATCAGCAATTATTTGAAGCTTTCGTGCCTAATGCATGAAGAGATACCAAAATAAAAGAACGCTTAGTAGTAGTAGTAGTAGTGTGAGGACAAAATAGGCCGTGAGGCCTTTGTAAATGTCCTTTCTTTCTTTATTTTCTTTATGGGTCTGCTATTCATGCAATTTTCCTATAAATCATTCATCATAGGAATAGAAAATCTCTTTAAATTTTGGTAATTCGTCCAGCTGGTTTTTAAAAGAATTTATGTTAGGGCTTTTTTTAATGAAACTGGTAACTCATTCCAAACAATGGCAACTCTGTTAGAAAAACAGAACTTTCGCAGGTTAGTGTTGTAGTGCCTTACAAAGATTTTACCTTCAGAGTTTCGGGTTCTGTCACAAACTGGTGCTGCAAAAAAGTCATTCCAGTTTAGGTCGTCGATGCCATTATAAATTTTAAAAACTTGTATTAAGTCACCACGTATTCTACGTCCACGTAAGGAGTGTAGTCCAAAGTATTTGAGTCTGTCTAAGTAAGTCATATTTCTACATTCTTTAACCAGCTTTGTTGCTCGTCTCTGTACCCTTTCGAGTGCAACTGATTGTCTCTTTAAACCTGGGTACCATACAGTGTTTGCGTATTCTAAATGTGGTCTGACTAGTGATTTATACAGTTTACTAAAAATATCCTTATCCAAATAATTAAAGGCTCTCTTAATTACTCCAACCATTTTGTTGGATTTATTGATACAGTTCTGAATATGGGGGTCAAAGGATAGAGCTTTATCAAAAACAACACCTAAGTCTCTTTCCTCCTCACAAGATACCACCTTTCTAATGTCGCTGTTAACTTTCATCAAGTAATCATGTTCAGGATTGTTCCTTCCAGCATGCAAGACCTTGCATTTCTCTACATTAAAATGCAAGTCCCATGTGTCTGACCACTCTTGCAAGTGATCCAAATCATACTGCAACACGTCTTTATTACTCGATTCATTATAGATTTTAGTATCGTCTGCGAATATTTTGCACATGCTATTAACACGGTCTGGCAAGTCATTTATAAATATTGTAAATAATATAGGTCCTAGGATGCTTCCTTGAGGTATACCGCTCAGCACCTTTATTTTATCCGATTTTGCATTTTCAACTTTTACCACTTGTTCTCTATCATGTAGGAAACTTCTTATCCAATTGGAAATGTTTCCACATAAACCATAGGCCTCTAGCTTCTGAAGAAGCCTTTCATGAGGAACAGTGTCAAATGCTTTTCTAAAGTCTAAGTATATGATGTCAACCGTTTTTTGTTGTCAATCAAGGAAGTTATATCATCCATAACCTGTAGTAATTGAGTAACACATGATCGTTTCTTTCTAAAACCATGTTGGCATTCAGTGTACAAATTATTCACAGTAAAATGATTAACGATCTCATCTCGGACTATAGACTCCAAAACTTTACATACTATACACGTTAAACTTACTGGTCTGTAATTTCCTGCATCTGACCTAGAACCTTTTTTTAAAATAGCACTTACCTCTGCGGTACGCCAGTCTTGCGGTACAATACCTGACTTAAGGGAAAGTGTAAATAGTGAGCAAAGTGGTTCTGCTAACTCATTACACAACTCTTGTAGAACTCTGGGGGGGGGGGGGGTGCAGTCTGGACCTTGAGCTTTAGAATGCTTTAATTTTTTTAATTTTTTCTTGACAATATCAGGAGTTATTACAATATCAGTTATGGTGCACCCATTCGATTTTGAGCCTCTACCAAGCAATGGAACATTGCTCATATTTTCTTTCACAAATACACTTGAGAAAAATGTATTCAAGGTTGCTGCCTTTTCATGATCAGCTACAGCAAGTGTGCCATCTTCCTTTTTAAGTGCATTTATTCCAGAATTATACTTAGTTTGTTCCTGTACATACTTCCAAAATATTTTAGGGTTCATTTTACATTTATTTGCAATATTTCTTTCATGTAATTTTTTATTACGTTTTATTAATTTATTACAATCGTTTCTTAATGTAATATATCTTTGGTAATCCCTACCTTCTTTAGTTTGAAGATATCTTTTATACAACTTATGCTTCTTTTTAATCATTCTTAAAGCACCCTTATTCATCCAAGATGGTGTGGTTCTTTTATTTGATTTACTCATCACTTTTGGGATGTGCAACTCCATACCTTTCAAAATCGAAGACTTAATTAATGCCCAGAGTTTTTCCACTCCGCGATTTTCAGGTTTACTAGTTGTAAAGTCTATATTATTTGCGATATGTGCTCTCAGACTATCATAGTCTCCCTTTCCAAGGCTAAAGGAATATTTATTACTCTGCGTCACCTTTACCTTAGGTACATACAGCTGGAAGAGTAAAACATCATGGTCACTCTTGCCAATGGGATCCAAATGTTGAATATCTGAAGTTAGCAACTCATCATTTACTAATATTAGGTCATCTAATGTTGACCTCTGACCTTGCCTATGTCTTGTTGGATTTTTCACTATCTGAATCAGGAAGGCATCCCTTATGCACTCCACAATTTGATTATTTTTCTCACCTGTCCAGGAGCCATCTCATCCTGCATACGGGAAATTAAAATCTCCGAAAATGCAAATTTTGGCATATGTTTGTATCTCCTCGGATCGTAAAAGTTGTAATAGTAAATCTGTGTTTTCAGTTGTGGAGCTAGGGCTTCTGTACACACAACCAACAAGAATTTTTTCACCAGAAGCACTCACAAAACAGCACCACAAGCTCTCTTCAAACTTACTATTGTTCAATATTTCACATTCTTGAGCATTTAACTTTTTGTTAAAGTAAAGGGCAACTCCTCTCTTAGGGTTTGTGTTAAGAAACATATCATAATTTGGTAACGTGTATTCTGACTCCAGTGGAGTATAGATTTGATTTTTAGCTTTCACTTCAGTAAGACCAATGATGTCAGGCTTTATATCATCAATCCTTTTTAAAAGTTCACTCTTTTTATTTAACAGATAATCGACATTACTGTATAAGACTGTACAAAATTTGGAATCAATTGTAGAAAAAAGACAAGACGAAGAGCAAGAAGAAAGATGACAAGACAAAGAAGAATCTAAAGCTGCTGAAGATGAATGTCTAGTATCGCTTTCAGTATATGTACACTTATTTACAATTGAAGATTTTTTGTGTGGGCTGTCATACTGTCAATTGTCTGCCCCTGCTTGTGTGGCAGAAGCATCCTGTTGTGCTACAGTAGCTCTGGTTTTTCTGGCGACGATCTTCAAAGCTCTGTAGTCTATCATCAAATTTTCCTCCCCTCCCTGCACCCTCTCTCTCATCTCCTCCCTTAGTTCCTTAATTTTTTCTCTTTCCTTGGGGGTACTGTCATTGTTGATATAAATGCGTGCGTTTGGGGGATTGTTTTTATTCAAATCAAAAATCCCCTTCAACATCTTCTTCTTGGTTCCCTCAGTCTTCACCACCAGTCTCAACAGTCTTGGTCTGACATTTTGTCCTATTTTAAAGGTCCCCAACCTGACTGGGCTATCTACCTCATCTGCATCCACATCTGGCATCTTTCTCACCAGCTCGCGCACCCTGTTTCTATCATCTCTCATCCTTTCTTCTGCTGTCTCTCCCTCAATCTCACTCAGATTCGCCACAATTATGTTCAACTTTCTCTTTTCTCTCTCTTCTGCTTCCTGCATATATTCCTTCACTTTTTGTTCAATGGACTCATCAATCCTCTTGTCAATGTTTTCTTTCTTATGCACACTTTCCAAATATTCCAGTCTGTCAGTCATGGTTCTTAGCAGCTGAAAGATGCCATCCAGCTTGGCCTCAATTTGCGACTTGACAATTACCTCTTTGTCCCCACAAGGTTCACAAGTCCACTGCAGTAGCTTTGAACCCCTGCAAGCATTGAACTGTGCTGTGGTCAAACCACAGCACGACTTGTGGCAAAATTCTTTGCACAAAAAGCACTGGATGCTAGCATCTCCCTGGCTATCATCAATCGCATTTCCACACGACAGACACAACCAGGGCGACTGCATGCTTTTTTGCTTTTTGCTATTGCCGCCTGAAGAGCCTTTTCTCTCATGTTGTGACATCGTTAAAAAGTAACTTTTCGTGTGCCTGTGCCTGAAGTATAAAGTAAAATTAAGTAAGTGCACAACAGAAATAGATACAGAATATGATCCGACCTACCTTGGAGGTGGTTATGTTAGTCAGTGAAAACGTGAAACAAGTGCAAAGGACTCGGAAGGTGCGTCCTAGCAGACGACGGAACACAGTGCAGTCAACGATAGGTGTGAGCGATCCCCAAAGATCAGGTGGACGATGATAACTAGCAAAACTAGCCAAAATATTCCTGTGGAATGTTATTCCCCAGGACACAATGGCTCACTCCAGCCTTTTTGAAACAATCTTTGCTTTTAGGTACTGCTGTAAAATAAATATAACGCCAAAACTTTTCTCATTTCACAAAAACAGCAGCCATCTTGCGCATGCGCAGACCATTGTCGAATGGCGGACTTCGGTAGAAGCGTAAACAACCAATCAGAATGTTCGGCAGAAAGACCATGCAGTCACTTTATGATCAGAGCTAAATATAGATCACTTGCAACAAGCGTCAGCATGATCGTTCACAAATTCACAATAGTTACAAATTGGGGGGAAAAAAGAAGTAGACAAAAGTTTGCCAGCACGTTGTCATTTTTTTTTACAAACTTTATAGACTTTAAGGAAAAGGACTGAAATTGACAGACTTTCCAGGGCCCTGAAAAAGCCTTGTCATTTTTTTAATAACTTTCACAAATGTTCACAGACCGTAAGGACCCTGCTGGACTCACCTCGTGAGACTGGGTCATGCGGAAACAGCTCTATGCGAATTTGGCGTAGAAAATCCATCTCCTTAGCACATTCTCCAAACATGTCCATACAGAGAAGCGGTCTGCTGGCAGTTCTGACCAGAAGACGCCCCTGTACACCAAACTCTGAAAACATGCTGCCTAGCTCTTGACAGCTCACTTATTGGCAGCCAGAACAATATAAGATTTAAAGACGGGCATAAAAAAAATTGAATGTTGCAGAAGGTGGAAGTGGAGATCTCGTGGTCGACATGTGGAAACTAAGTATTTTGATAACATTGTTTTGGCTATTAGGAACCATGAAACTTTATTACGCATATTCATATTTACACATTTCTAGACGAAAATAAATGAAAGGAAAAGGGGAGACCTTACTAGACCCGCCTTACGCTAGGTAAAATATCACCTAAAAGACCAGCCAGTTAAAAATAGTTACAATTAAATTGATGGGTTACATTGAAATTAATGAAATGATCACAACTTTTTATGCTCAATATGCATACTTTAAAAAAACTGGCAACAAAAAATATTGAAACATAGGAGTATGACGTAAGAAATTTGTATGATTCTTTTGCGTTACTTTGCGTACTTGTAAAATGGGGGTAGGGCAGCAGATTCAGCGACTGTGGCCCCTAAATGCATCATAGCATCGCAAAATCAGGTTGGGAGTAACTGTGGTACTCTATCCTAACCAATAAAATCTAACAAAACCCTATCGGTTGTATACAAAATTTCTGAGGGCACCGGAAACAACGTACGTTTCCCAATTCGGCAATTTTAAATGGGAAAAAGCTATCATTCACCACGAATGTACCGTAAAGGAAGCCGACTTTCCTTATTTTCTTGAACTTTATGCTCACATTATTGAAACTTAATAGGTAAAGAGAGGTCAAAATGAAATGGAATAACTTTAGTAATTTTTTCTAATTAATTTTGTCTATTTTTTTTCAACTTGGGGGTAAAGATACAAAATCAACCACTGTGGCACTCACAGTAATCACAGCATCACCTAGTCAAGTCTATAATAATTGTGACATCCTGTTTTAATGATGTAAGCCTGAAAATGGATTTCCAGCGCTATAGAAAATGTCTGAAGGCATCTGACACATTATTTTTGTCTTTTTTTTTTGCGATTTCGCGGAAATGGTCGTTTGCTGGGTACACAAATACCTTCACTGTGAGCCAGAGATTCAATATTTTTTCATTCCGTTTTTTTGCAGAGGCTGCAGAACGTGTGCCTTAACATAATATTGCCTGATTTGGGCTTCTGGGATGAATTCTGATTTATTTAGAGGAAAATGTTTCTCAACCTCATTTTAGCACCTGCGAAGAGCGTGAATGGGGGTACCCTTGCGCCATCGGCTATATCTGTGGTGTGTTCCTAAGGATTTTGGGGGAACATAGCTTAAACATCTCAGGATATACTAAGGAACACTTTGAAACCCATCTTATTGAGTACTGGGGGGGGGGGGGGTGCACGGGGTAGACCTTCCTAGCTTGTGGACTATTCGAGCATATTGTAATTGAATGTCTCATTAAAGACATAAAAGGCCGTTTATAGAAAGTCGGTTGACCCAGATTAGAGTCCGTAATTTGTGTCATATTTACTTGACATTTTGGATGTAGATAGTTTGTAGAAAGACATTGGATGAGTTCGTTAGCCAGCTTTGTACCTCTTCAACATTTTGAATAATAATTCATTCATTATTGCACGTTATGGAGCCACGTTATACTCCCATCAAACAGTTAGCCTTGGAAGCGGCTGTGTGGAAGAAAACAGTCAGCCCTGGAAGAGGCAGCTTTCGTTCGGATGAGTGACATGAAACATCACATTCGTCACTGTGTACACGGCGAGGTGAGACCAGCGATGCCATGACGTGAAGCATATAGTGAGGTCATTTTGCTGCTCTTGCTATTCTTCTTCTTCAAAATTACTGCCGCTACTCCAGCCCACATAGCGTACTATTGGCGGGAAGCGCCGTGTGTCCGTCTTTATTTGTGTGCGCTGGTGTGTGTTGATCAGAGGTTGGGTTAGACAGGAGGGAAATGGATGAGAAGCATAAGCTTAAAAATATGAACAACTTTGAATGTTCCTAAAAGAAAAATGCATGTGAACTCCAAACAATACGGTAGACTTTGGGATGCAATCATCTTGTTTAAGAACCGCTGAAATCTTCAGAGATTCGATAGTTCACAAACTGTCCGGATCGTCCGCTGGATTTCGGTTGAACGGTTGAACGGGGCGGTCCGTGGCGCAGTGGTTAAGGCGCCTACCACCGATGCCAAAGGTGCGTGGTTCGATACCGGGTTCCGGCGTTGGACTTTTCTTCTCTGGTAAGTGTCACCGTTATTTCGGGCGGACCGTCGGGGGTTCTTTCTCCGGGTACTCCGGTTCTTCCACCCCCCCCCCCCACCCCCCTACCCCCACACTTTGGTACCGGTCTCAGGCCACTTTACAAATTTCAAATACAAGCGATCAAAAATCTCTGTAACTTCAGTAGCTGACTGGCCCTTCGTTTGTCTTGTACTGTGTTTGTACTGTGTTTGTCTTAAATGGCGTAAATCCGTGTCTGTTTCGTGAGTGTGTGTGTTGGGTTTCAGGCGCGGCGCTTTGAGTCGATTTCCCCAAAATTGAGAAAAAGCGCCTATATAATAACGGTATTATTATTATTATTATTATTGAACTGTCACATGTTCCAGAGGTGTAACAAATAACCCAGTGCGCGAAAGGCCATCGGACCGACGTCGGCCGCCATTGGCCCGTGCACGCCTGTGCGCTGGCCAGCGGCGGAGCATACACTAGCACGAATGTTGACACAGAAATGTTTGCTAATTAGAAACATGCCCGGGTCTGTAGTGTTTACCTTCCCTTTTGCAAACCATTCTTCTTTGATCGTAAAATGCTCAGCCATTGTAAAAATGACAAAATCAGCAAGTGCACCGCCGGAGCAACACAGATATAAATGACGAAAAGAAGCGTAGATCCTCGTGAGACCCCCAAAGCATGGATGGGCTCATGTGGATCTATGCCTCATAAAAATGGGTGGCGTTGTTCCTGGCGTGTCAAACTTTCAGTTCTGTGCGTTCTGTTTGTTCGCTTTGAGGCGTATCCTGGCTTATCACCTAAATTAATGCGCTTTCTTCTCTTTTCAGTACTGCAGAGGATTGGGGGAAAAGAGGGAAATACTCCAGTCAAGCTAAATGTGAACATGAACCGTTCTTTATATGAACTGAATTCCGTGGTCTAAGGGTGAATGAAGGCAGCTGGTCTCACTAGATTGCCCGAAGGGTCGACCGGTACAATTTGTGTGGGCAAATGATTCAATGGCTAATTGCATCCTATGTGTTCACAGTGTTTATAACTTTGAAGTACACTTCTGAATCATGTAGGTCTGTATCTGCCTTAACCCCTTAACTGTCAGCATCGGGAACCTTCACAGAATCGCTGCCTCGCATTCTGAAGCAGATGGATATGAATGAGGCCAGCAAGATCCCTAGATCCTCATCAGCCCCCGCCCCCCCCGCCCCCCCCCCCAAAAAAAAAAAATAGGCTAATGAAAATCTGTGCCTCTTGCATTAGGGTGTTTCATTTGGTGTTCCGGCAGTACGGGGGTTACGCGCGCCATCAAAAGCCCGCATCTCATGTCCGTCATTCTCTTCCAGGATACCCGCATTTCATGTCCGTCATTCTCATCCAGGATACCCGCATCTCATGTCCGTCATTCTCTTCCAGGATACCCGCATTTCATGTCCGTCATTCTCATCCAGGATACTCTTTGTATCGAGGTGTGAGTTCAAGTGAAAATTATCACTGTGACAATAATTATAGTTAACATAGAAGGGGCTGTGTCCATTCTTCTTTTTTTTTTTTTTTTTTGTTTCTTCTGGTCTGCACAAATTTACAAGTATATTTTTTTCACCCAGTTAGCGAAGGCTTCATATTGCCTGGGCATTCCCCTGATGACGCAGTTGCGGGGGCTCATGAGGATCTATGCCTCTTGCTGGTAGCTTATTCCTTGTTGTACGCCGCTGGCAGATGGAGTTCAGCGTTAATGGGGTTGAATATTGTCTTTGTGGAACCGCAGAGTGTTGGCGTTCTTCTTCTACTAATTGCCCCAATGTGTATCAAACTATCTTGCAGAATGGTGGGGTTGCAGGGGGAGGAGAGGGGAGGGGTGAGTGGGTGGGGGGTGACGGTGGAGAAACGCATCAGTTGCGACGTCATTCCAGCTGGTCCAGGCAAACCTGAATCAGCAGTCTGAATCTGTCTGACCAGTCTGAATTTTTTTTTTTTTTTTTTTTTTTTTTGTAATTTGTTGAGTAATAGATTTTAAAAAAATTCTTCTCCTTACCAGAATACCCCAATAGGGATTAACTCATTCGGGGCGTGCCGCATCCGGACACGCGGCCTTAGGCGGCGTGTCCGGATGCGGCACGTCTCGAATGAGTTAAATGTTTTGAAAAGGGTTCTTAGTATCTACCAGATTTTCCGGGAACGGCGGAACGTTCCCTTCTTGCCGTGCAAGCGAACACATCCGGCTGACTGAGATTTAATGTCCTAGTTACTCCGGCTCATTGTATTGGCTGGCAGAACGAGTGAGACATCATACTGTGTTTCCCAGCATGTTGTTCGTCATAATAGCATGCTTGATGACCATCTTGACACTGTTGTCAGCGCCAGTTCATAATGTACTTAAGAAGTTCTTTCACCGATTAAGTCCCGGGAAAATGCAATCACAACCCAGATGCAATCTTGAGGCAAAGAACCTCTTGAAGCGCACGCGGGGTCTCAAGACTTACGTTCTTTGCCTCCTACCGACCCCAGTCTGTGCCATGTTCCCTGGACAGAAGGGGGCTTTGTGATGTTGAACTAAGAAAGATTTTGGAAACACAATCCGCGACCAGTGGCAGGAAAGCAGTTAACCTTAACGTATGCACATGACGCCGGTCGCAGATAGACTGACATACATTGCAGAGTGACGCCCGAGGTATGAGGCTAGCAGGAGATATAGATCCTCGTAGGCCATTGCAACTGCGATTACCCATGAGACTCTGTGCTTCTTGTACTGTGGCGTTGTTGGCCGTATTTAAGCAATAACGGTGGTAATAAAAAGAACTGTTGATCTGAACCACTGTGTCTCTTTCTTCGTTGCCGAGACAAAGTCAGCACAACACAACTACAAGAGGTGTATAATCTCATGTGCCTCCGCACCTACAGAGGATGGTAAGGATTTAGGTCTCAGACTGGTCTAGTGGGCTGCATCCTGCTACGTCATAATTTCACAAAGTATGTTAACCCATATCATACCGAGGCTAAAAGCTTCAAATGTGTACACTGCCATACACAAGCTACATTATAGTACTTACAGATAAGGATACAGACCAATGGCTTTAGTTCAAGGGTGGTGCCAGAATAGCTTGGCACCTAGAGGTGCCAAGCTATTCTGGCACTACCCTTGAACTATTTCAGTCAAACTTATTTCACACACTGGTGTATTCCGATGATAAGGGTTAACCCGTTGAGCGACAGTTCAGGCAGACTGTGTTTCTGCAACCTTAGTTAATTCAGCACCAAAAAGCCCTCGCTGTCCCAGGAAAATGGATTCAAAGTGGTGTCAGCAAGAGGCATAGATCCTCATGAGCCCCCGCAGCTGCGGGGGCTCATGAGGATCTAAACCTCTTGCAGTTGGGTCCATGCATGAAATACCCGAAATTTCACGCTACTGCAAGAGGCAAAATAATTAGGGTGGGGAGTGTGGTGGTATAGTGCTAGAACTGTTGAAAGAGGTGAGTTTTGAGGGCGGACTGGAAGGAGGAGAGAGAGTGTTTCTGACGGAGAGAGAGTGGGAGAGTGTTCCGGGTGGATGGACCGTATACTGAGAAGGAGCGGGGGCCGAAAGTGCTGAGTTTGGTGCGGGGGATGTGGAGGCGGAGAGGGTCGGAGGCGGAGCGGAGGGAGCGGGGAGGAGTGTAGGGGTGAAGTAAGTTTGAGAGATAGGCGGGTGACAGTGACACTCATCGAATACACTCTCTTGAAAAGACAACAAATACACAGTAAATGCCGACAGTAGCCGATGTTACAACTATCTTTTCAGGAAATATCCCTTTTTTTTTTTTTCTTTTTTTTTTAGAAAATCAAGATTTGTATTGTATAACGATGAAAATCTTGCCTCTCTCAAAACTGGACATACTGACTATTGCCAAAGAACCTGAGAACTGACTTAGCCTGTTATGACTGATCAATATCCCCATAGATCCCATTTGGCAAGCAACCAGCATGTGTGCAATACTTCGTTTAACTCATTCAAGACGTGCTGCCTCCGGATACGCGCCTTACGCCGCGTATTCGGAGGCGGCACGTCTCGAATGAGTTAAAGGCCCACTACTGCCGTAACTGTTCAAAGATACACTTCTGTAACAGATGGTTACGAAACGCTGCGCACAGGCCGAGCTGTGGTTCATTTTTTAGACGCAGGACAATCCCAGAAGGACAATCCCAGAAGGACAATCCCAGAAGGACAATCTGCGTGAAGTGGCAGTTAAGGGGTTAGCATTCAAAATGCGGTTATATTATTGTAAACTGCAGCTGCAGTCTGATAAATAAAATCGACTTTAAGACGTTAACCCCTTGTGTGCTTTCTGTAGCTGTGGCTGTGTGCACAAGGGAGTCGAGCGAAGAACAGCTAGTGTATTTTCTACCTGAAAATCAAGTCGTCACTGCCTCAGTGAAGGTCTGAGCGCTTTGATCTGATTGGCCACCAGGTTGTGTTTGCGCGTGAACATCACGTGGGTCAACCAGCGTCAGAGCGGGTTGCTCATTCACTCGGGCATCACCTGCGCAGTGTAATAAATAACATAACGGATAGTGCATTTACATATTCAATACGTGCGCAATATAGTAATGCAATGGCGCAATGTAATAAGTAACATAACGTATAGTGCATTTACATATTCAAAACTTGCGCAATATAGTAATGCAATGGCGCAATGTTTTCACCCATTTAACCTCACTGGCGCATTTACCAGATTTTTGGATGCATCACCTAACGACTGTTGGCCCGTTGAAGGAGATGAATCGGGCATGATAACTCAAGGAAAATGCCAGATTAGCTTGGCGCCTGATGGCGCCAAGCTAATCTTGCACTACCCTTGAATTATCATGGCCGATTCATCTTCTCCTGTAGGACGTCGAGGTTAAATGGGTTAACTTAAGACCTCATCGCGCGCGCTCCCAAGCCATACCGCGTAGTAACTTGTTAGAGACCACAAGCTTAACCCATTCTGCCCTGGCGCACTACAGCAGGAGATGGATCGACCATGATAATTCAAGGGTAGTGCCAGATTAGCTTGGCGCCGACAGGCATGGTCGTTAGATGACGCCTCTAAAATTGGGGAAATACGTGCGCCGGGCTGAATGAGTTAAGGCCCCGCCACACATGCCGGTTGTGCCCCGATTTTGAAGCCGATTCCGATCCGATTGCGATCGGATGACGTCATATATCTGATCCGATCCCAATCGGCTGGTAATCGGGTGTCTAGAAACTGCTCTATTTTTCCGATCTGAATCGGCCCCGATTGTAAACTTCAACCAATCAGAGCGCGTCTCGCAAAGCATGTCGTTTCACTTTGAAAATGGCGGAAGATCAGTACCACCTTCGTTGCCGATGTTTCGCCCGCCTCTTCCCGAATATGATGCAAAACTCCCGATAATACAAGCACATCATCATCACTGTCAAAACTAGCAGCCATTTCGCTGAACAGGTACGACCTTGATCTTCGATTCAAACCGGTCGGCTAAAAAAAAGTCGGGGAATGCGTGGCAGTGCACACGTTTTTGCAGTCCGGTCCGATCACACTCCGATTCGAAACTGCTCGAGACTCGGCCTCAAAATCGGGCATGTGTGGCGGGGTCTATAAACATGGCGCAGGAATCGTTCCTGATTCCATCAGATGCATACCGGATTCAATCGGTGTGCATTTTCTCGAGGACAATAAAATCTATCAGAAAGGGCCGAGGCAAAAATAAAGTTTGATTGATGCCATTCCTGTCATTCACGTCATTTCTTTTTTACCATTCGAACGCCATTAATGCTGTGCAAATGGCAGCGGTCCTACACTAAACGGTTCGAGTGTGTGCGTTGCAGTACCTCTTTAGGGATGCATTTTAAACACTCGCTTGATTATGTCAAAGGGTTATTGTGCTTTGTTTATGTACCAACAGAACGGTTATAACCCCTCCCTTTCCGCAATTGTTTTAGGGTGTAAAACTTCCTCTTTTTTGTTGTGCCTTTTTTGGCGTTTTGAGCAACAAAAGGCATGACAGGTGGTGTGAAAAAGAGCAAAATCTGAGTAATTTTAGTTGACCTAGTGTGTTCATGGGAGCCATATTGGGGCATGTGCACGGTTGTATGCAGCCTTGCAGACGACAGTTTTGTCATGGGGTACTTAGTGCAATAGGGTGTTGTGGAAAACGCTAGCAGATAATTTTTTAAGAATTGCTGAAAATGTTTGTCCTGCGATATGCTCCGTGTGGATGTTTTGTTTTGGCAGAAAGGTTCTTCCTTCATAGTTTTGTGTTGCAAGAGGCTAATAGAGAACAGTGTGTGAAAAGGGGGCGTAACCTAATTGCCCTGTGTGGTGGGACCAGTATGGCTGACGCGCACGTTCTGCGGTAAATTTGTGTTGACGTTTTCTCGGCAGTGATGGGTTTAATAGCGACCTTCCCGGATCTTGCATTATGGACCTCACCTGCTGCATGTCAATATTGGCAGCATTATTTCATCACAACTCGCTCAGTCCGAACAGAATGACTCGCTCAGTGAGTACACCGCAGGAGGAACATAGATCTTCATGTGAACAGCAAGAGGCACAGATCCCCATGAACCCCTGCTGCCTGCGGGGGCCCATGATGATCTAGGCCTCTTCCAAAATTAAGGAATTTGCTCCGTGAGTGTGTCGGGGTTTCAACTGACGTTGTATGATCTTTCAGTTTGTTTGCTTCAGTTCGTATCCTGGTGTATTCACCATAAAGACGTACTCCTGTTCTTTTTCGATCCAGGAATATGGACTCTGAGTGGAAAAAGAAGGGGAATTCCCGTCATTTTGGGCATATACTATTGATTCTGATCATGCATGATTATATATTATACAAATAACTCTAGATGACGCACGCATAGAAGTTAATTTTACGATTGGCTGGAAAAATATCGTACGAGCCAATCGCCAAGAAAAAAAACTTGTCAACGAACGGACTAGTAAGTTTTATGCGGTTATCACTGGCATAAATACCTATTAGAGCAGCCTGTGTACGATTTTCCTCTATGATTATAGTTATTTTGCGTGTTTGAACATTACTCCGTGAACTTTTGGACAGTCGGACACGTTTCGCAATGGCTCGCATGTGTACGAGCATCTGGGCGAGTTTTCTGGTATGTGTCTCATGCATGCACACAAAAACAAATACCATATTTTCGTTTTCTGCTTCAAAGCATCATTTCGCGCGATCTTATGTCTTTAGACATAAACGTAGGAAGATAGATCTACCATTATAGTTCAAAGGTAGTACCAGATATGCTTGGTATTTTGCAAGGCGCCAAGGGGGGGGGGGAGGAGGGGGGGATCTGGCACTACCTGTGAACTCTTATAGTTATTACCCAATGCGCAAAAAGCCATTGGGCCTTCGTCTTATTGTTTTCCTCCCTACATCACACGACCAGTCCCTTTAGCGCACACCGTACCATGTAACCGTAATACAAAAACCCTTGTAGCGAAAAATGGAATTTTTGTAGCCTTCTCTATGACGCGTTATGACCTCGTTTTCGAGTCTTGATACCAATTCGGTTCGACGAAACAGCAGAAAAAAACGTACTAAAGTAGTGCTATTTGACACAATACACATCCTCTACCTTATTTGTTACGACGTGAGGACCCAACTTAAACATCATTTCACCACTAATTACACAACACAAATAGCAAAAGCCTTCACCAAATCCATCGCATCGCCATGCACCGAGCATTTTCAAAGTTCGGGAAACCACCGAACAAAAATAGCTTTTCAGTTATTTTAACCAATCAGAGACAGCAAATACCCTTGCATCCAGCATACGTTGTAAAGAACACACTCACGTCTGCCTCAGCCGGCAGATTTAAATACTACCAACATGCCACGATTCCAACAAAGCACCGAACAACAAATTCAAGAACTAAAACAAAAAATACGCACCCACACACACGATAAAATCTAACAGCACAGCAGTTAACACTCTTCGTGATTACCTCTAAGAAAATAAGCAGGATGTTGATTTCGCTTTGTTTGAAAACAAAAAAAAATGAATACGGTCCTTTTACTATCTGACCTCATGTGAACGCTGTAAAATGAAATCTTACATTCAAATCCCTCTCAGCACCAGTCCTGCTGTCAACAACGAGCGTTCTTTGGTACTCCTTTGCAGATATCCAAACGCACATGAGACTTTAGAATAAAACAATGACAATGTGCTGCACACTCGAAGCATCCCTTTCAAAAGCACAAGGCGCCATGCTAACACGCACATGCTGTCACATGGTCAAATGCCGATCACTTCATGTCAAAGTTCATCATTTTTCTGAGTCACACAGCAATCAAGAAGCACTCTTCTGTGTCACTGTCACACTTTGACGACCTTTTGTAGGCATTGCAGCTGGAAACATTTTGTACACAAGCCAAAATAAACTTTTTACTCTCGACGTTAGCGCTTCACGCGGAATCATGCTACGTCACACTCTGTCTCGTAAGGAAATGGGAATCCCCGGCAGAACATGTATATTCAATGGTGTCGCCTATCCGCAAGAGAAGAAGGCTTCGTCAACTGGATTTTTTCCAAAGAATACACGAAGGAATGAAAACAAATACGTTATTGGTCGGAGGGGTTCGCTGCACGGACCCTTGTAGGCCTTCGGCAGGTCAAAGGAATCATTGTACCCCGAAGACCTGAGGGGTGCAATGATTCCTTTGACCTCCCGAAGGCCTACAAGGGTCCGTGTAGCAAACCCCTCCGACCAATAACTTATATTGTTTTTATATGGTCTTTCCAGACGCCCTCGAAAGCTGCGCGTGTCAGTTGTGAATGTGTTACGTTTCATTTGAACCTATGACACTGACTCACGTCTACTCTCGTGTCTACACACACACACACACACACACACACACACACACACACACACACACACACACACACACGCACACACACACATACCACCACCAACACCATCACCACCACCACCATCATCATGTTCATCATCATCCATCATCATCAATAATCATATTGTAAGAAACAATTCGACATGATACGAACAAAGTTCAAAATGTTTTATTCAAACAAAGATACTATCTTAGGCACCACTTCGGGTGAATGATTGGCCATTACAATTCAAAGGTATTGCCAGACTGGCTCAAATCATACTAAATATAACTGTCGCTAAATTTGTATCATATTGCACTCCAACGACGAGTGAAGAAAAAATACAAGTAGCACACAAAAGTGGCGCTAAAACATTTTTAGACTGAGAATGGCCCACTTTTCGGAGGGGGAGGGGGGGCAGGTGGGGGGGTTAACTCATTCAGCCCGACGGCCGTATTTCCCAAATTTTGGAGGCGTCATCTAATGACTATGCAACAGTTGCAGGAGATGGATCGACCATGATAATTCAAAGGTAGTGCCAGATTAGCTTGGCGCCCACTGGCGCTAAGCTAATCTGGCACTGCCTTTAAATTATCATGGTCGACCCATCTCCTGCTGTAGTGCGTCAGGGCCGAATGGGTTAACTACTTATCGTACAGTTTTTTGTGCCCTACAAGCGATATGACCGCACTTGGAATGGAACAGTCCTGTTCCATCTTTCTCCAAGAGCGTTTACAAACTATTCCGCTGAATGTTGTCGTCGGATCAAGCGTAACAGTTCAAGGCTAGTGCCTGATTAGCTAGGCGCCTACGGATGCACTACTCGTGAGCTGTCATGATCTATCCACCTCAAACAAGGCGAGTACCTGACTAGCTTGGCGATTACGTGTGCATTACCCTTGAGCTATCACGGTCTATCCACCTCACACAGCTGTCTGTGAAAGAAACAGAAATAAAAACCTTCGCAATTCTGAAAACGTTCGCACAGCTGTTAGCTCTTTCACGGCCGTATTTCCAAAATTTTGGAGACGTCATCTAATTACTATGCACCAGTTGCAGGAGATGGATCGACCATGATAATTCAAGAGCAGTGCCAGATTAGCTTGGCGCCGACAGGCGCCAAGCTAATCTGGCACTACCCTTGAATCATCATGGTCGACCCATCTCCTGCTGTATTGCGTCAGGGCTGAATGGGTCAAGGTTTTGTACACTGCGGCTTGAACTTCAGCCATAGTAGGTCCACTCACTCACTCACTCACTCTCTCTCTCTCTCTCTCTCTCTCTCTCTCTCTCTCTCTCTCTCTCTCTCTCTCTCTCTCTCTCTCTCTCTCTCTCTCTCTCTCTCTCTCTCTCTCTCTCTCTCTCTCTTAAAAATAATTCGTTCGTTCGTTCGTCCAGTTATTGTGTACTCTGGCTTTCTTGTATTTCGCTGCGCTATTTGTTAACTTGCAGCTTGGGGCATGGGATGTTTCTCTTGGTTACTAAGCTGTCCACAGACAGAGTTATCTCTCTTGACGGCCTTCTCTTGGATAACAGCCCACCAGAGGTCGCCCCAGGCTCATCTGATGAATACAGAAAAAAATGGTTTAGAACAAACAAACAAACAAAAATGGATGCCTAATTACAAGCCAGCTTTTAATTTGACCTCGACTATATAGTGTGTCTTCATTATCAGGAAGGTTACATTGTAAACTGAAAAGGTCGCAAAACGAAAATGGATTCAGCCGTTATGTTCCGCTTGATTACTTCAGTTCTGATATAGAACTGTGCGCAGTTAGTGCACTCATACGGAGCGGCCTTGAATACAAGGGACAGAATGTAGGACGACCGTCTCCCATGTCCGTTGAAAGGTCCTGGTAAATCAAAGTGCCACACTTGCAGTGCGCTTGAATTGATCAGTGTTCAGGTCGTACTCCATAGGAAATAGATTTCCCTGTCCCCCATAAACCCGCCCGTCAGGGCCGTCCATTATCACTCCGGTGCCGTGGACGTTAAACCCCGAACTACCCGTCTCCCACCGTCGACTCGTGAAATGAAAACAGTCAACCCCTTCAACGCCGGGAAAAAAGACGAACATTAAGCGCAAGAGGAAAAAAAAAAACACATCAAGAGCTCCCCCGCAAATGCGGGGAATCTTGTTGTTCTTTGCCTCTTGGTGATCACTTTTACATCGATGTTCCTTGAAAGGATGAGCTTATGGTGCTCTTTCCTTCTTGCTAGCCTCTTTTATAGCTGTTTTTGACAGTATTGGGATACTGGGCGTTGCTTCCGAGCGTGATTTGTGTCCGCTGGTCGGGTTCAGCACGAAGCCATCTCACGATCAATTCGTCACCGGCACCTACTTGACCCGTTCAGCACGAAGCCATCTCACGATCAATTCGTCACCGGCATCTACTTTACCCGTTCAGCACGAAGCCATCTCACGATCAATTCGTCACCGGCACCTACTTGACCCGTTCAGCACGAAGCCATCTCACGATCAATTCGTCACCGGCACCTACTTGACCCGTTCAGCACGAAGCCATCTCACGATCAATTCGTCACCGGCACCTACTTCACCCGTTCAGCACGAAGCCATCTCACGATCAATTCGTCACCGGCACCTACTTCACCCGTTCAGCACGAAGCCATCTCACGATCAATTCGTCACCGGCACCTACTTGACCCGTTCAGCACGAAGCCATCTCACGATCAATTCGTCACCGGCACCTACTTGACCCGTTCAGCACGAAGCCATCTCACGATCAATTCGTCACCGGCACCTACTTTACCCGTTCAGCACGAAGCCATCTCACGATCAATTCGTCACCGGCACCTACTTTACCCGTTCAGCACGAAGCCATCTCACGATCAATTCGTCACCGGCACCTACTTGACCCGTTCAGCACTAAGCCATCTCACGATCAATTCGTCACCGGCACCTACTTGACCCGTTCAGCACGAAGCCATCTCACGATCAATTCGTCACCGGCACCTACTTTACCCGTTCAGCACGAAGCCATCTCACGATCAATTCGTCACCGGCACCTACTTTACGCGTTCAGCACGAAGCCATCTCACGATCAATTCGTCACCGGCATCTACTTTACCCGTTCAGCACGAAGCCATCTCACGATCAATTTGTCACCGGCACCTACTTGACCCGTTCAGCACGAAGCCATCTCACGATCAATTCGTCACCGGCACCTACTTGACCCGTTCAGCACGAAGCCATCTCACGATCAATTCGTCACCGGCACCTACTTGACCCGTTCAGCACGAAGCCATCTCACGATCAATTCGTCACCGGCACCTACTTGACCCGTTCAGCACGAAGACATCTCACGATCAAGTCGTCACCGGCACCTACTTGACCCGTTCAGCGCCCGTTGAGGGAAACTGCGTATCTGCAGTCCTCGTCAGTTCAACGTCAACAGGCCCTGGCTGTCTCAGCAACGTGGATTCACAGTGGTGTCAGCAAGAGGCATAGATCCTCATGAGCCCCTGCAACTGCGGGGGCTCATGAGGATCTATACCTCTTGCAGTTGGTTGGTG
Organism: Semisulcospira habei; assembly: GCA_036245525.1. Taxonomy (NCBI): domain Eukaryota; kingdom Metazoa; phylum Mollusca; class Gastropoda; family Semisulcospiridae; genus Semisulcospira; species Semisulcospira habei. Next base: position 251,661,216 of record BTPG01000001.1, read on the forward strand.
TTCAGATTTTCGCAGCACTGACCGGGTCAACGATGACTTCAGACGTGGGGATAAAAATCGGACCAGCGACGAAAACAGGGTGACTGTTTGCTGACGCACACTGACTGTTTGCTGACTGGACGCACACTGACTGTTTGCTGACACACACTGACTGTTTGCTGACGCACACTGACTGTTAGCTGACGCACACTGACTGTTAGCTGACGTACACTATTCTTGCAGAATAACCAGCACGATACTCAGACCCAGCGGAATCTGTGATTCACTGGTGTTATTTGTGTCAGAAGACTGTGCGTACTTAACTCATTCTACCCCAACACCGAAATCCCCATATTTTGCCGTTGTCTTCTGAAGACTCTAGTGTAGTGCAGGACACAGATCGACCATGATAGTTCAAGGGTGATGCCAGAATAGCTTGGCGCCAAGCTATTCTGGCATCACCCTTGAACTATCATGGTCGATCCATATCTTGCTGTGGTGTGTCTGGGGTAGAATGAAATAACCCGTCATCCTGTTTTCGAACGTAGAGGGTTGCCATCTGCGACCTCATCTACATATTAGGGCGATTACGATCAAGTATTAAAAGCAATTGTCTCTCGATCTCGCCCTAAAGGGGATTTTTGGATTGACTAAGAACCCACCACCACCAACAACAACAACAACAATCACCACAACTGTTTAAAGTGACGGGACTGCAGTGAAAACATCTCGCACACTTTTTCCTTGTTTGGGTCGCTCAGCTTCACCCAGAAACGCAAACAACAACAAATAATAACAGATCCGAAGTGTATAATTCAATAATAATAATAATAATACCGGTTATTATATAGGCGCTCTTCCCAATTCTGCGAATCCGCTCAAAGCGCTGCGAACTGAACCCAACACGCACGCTCACGTGACACACACGCATTCACTCTGAAGACAAACACAGTACAAGACAGACAGGACATTCACGTGGTGCGAAGGGTCAGCTCAGCTACTGAGATTTCGGAAATTGTGATCGCTTGTATTTGAAATTTTATAAAGTGGCCTGAAACCGGTACACGAGGCCAGCGAAATCTATCCACCCAACAGTACTACCTACCTCAAGGTGCCTTCAACCATGAAGATATTAACTAGTCCAGAGTTTGCTGATGCACCGTTTTTCAAGTCTTGCGAAAACGTTCAGGGACCGTAGTCTCTGAACCCCTTCAGTGCCGAGAAAATTTGAAACACTACCCAACTGCAGGAGGCATAGATCCTCATGCGCCCCCGCAGTTGCGGGGGCGCATGAGGATCTATGCCTCTTGCTGACACCACTTTGAGTCCATGTTCCTGGGACATCTGGAGCGTGTTGGTGTTGAATTGACGAAGTTTGCAGAAACACGACCTGCGTCAACTAGCGCTGAACGGGTTAAATCCAAAGCGGCGGCTGATGTCACAGTGTCAGTGGCCACCTGCACGATGAGTTGATTAACCCCTTCCCTGCCAGTGATCACGGGTTTCGCGCCTACCACCACCGCACACTGACCGACCCTTAGCGTGAAGAACATAAGTCAAACGGGACGAGAAAAAAGGCGTGCTGAACACAGGACCAACAAGAGACATAAATCCTCATGAGCCCCCGCGACTGCGGGGGCTCATGAGGATTTATGTCTCTTGCAGATGGGCAGCGTTCGCTTTGCCCCGGATGTTAAGGGGTTAAAAGCAGCCCGCAAACGTCAAACTCTCGTCATGCTGTGTGATAGCCGACTGATCCGTTATTTTTCTTCGGACAAAATTAAGGTCCTTATCAGCCAGCGCCATCAAAGCAGTTATTTAAGTCTAAATCCACCTACCGCGCTGAAATCGAAATACCTTAACAGTTTAAGAACAACCAGCTCCATAGCCACGTAATCTTGTGTACAGAAGGAAGAATTCGATGCTACAACAACCCAACGGCTGCAGGCATCCTCATTGGTGCACGCAAACGTGTGGACTCTCACTGAGGTTCTTCGCCTCTTGGCGGTTGCATTTATATGTGTTGCTTGGACAGGGGAATTGTCAAGCATAAAACTGACTGCGAAGACGACACACACACATATATTAAGTCACGCTTGCTGGCAGTAAAGTGATCCACGACCTTTTCGGCCATGAAGATAACAACTCGACGCGAGTCACTCTCTCCGCCCCAAGTTTTGTTCATTGTGAAATGGTAAATTAGTGCGTGGTTTTTTTTTTTTTTTTTTTGGTTTTTGGTTTTTTTTTGCCCCGCGGATACTTAAGACGAGTGAGCAAAGGTTCTCGGGCCCACGACGGCTGTACTGGGTCCACTGCGGCCGTGGTGGGCGCGAAGACGTTTTGCTACTGGGGACCTGACCGTGCGTGGCCTCACCAACTGCTACTGGGGACCTGACCGTGCGTGGCCTCACCAACTGCTACTGGGGACCTGACCGTGCGTGGCCTCACCAACTGCTACTGGGGACCTGACCGTGCGTGGCCTCACCAACTGCTACTGGGGACCTGACCGTGCGTGGCCTCACCAACTCGGTGATTTACGACATAAAGATGCCGGCGCGACCGAATATAGCGACGGTCCGTCATACCACGGGTCAACCGCTGACCTCCATCATGTTTAACCCCTTAGCTGCTGACACCACTTCGCTGGCCTTGAACCCTTAACCCCTCTGCTGTCGGTGATCACGGATTTCGCGTTTGAAATTACTGCCGACTCGCGGAACACTAACCTGGTCAGCCGGAGGTCCAAGGATGTAAAATAAATAGATCGTCGAGAGTCCCGATGTTCATGAGGATCTATGCCTTTTGCCGTCTGGGCGTTCTTCGCTGAGTTCCAGGAGTGAAGGGGTTAATTCTTGGCATGCTATTGTTGATTTCGCTTGTTCGCTTTTGTGTGTGTTTAGGTCTTTCTGTCGTCCTTCGTTTGTTAAAGTGATTTATGACTTGTGATTTGCTATATATGTGTGTTTCGATTGTGCCTCACGCGTCCATTCCCATGCAAACACCATCAACACCCCCCTCCCACCCCTGCCCCCTCCCCCCCCCCCCACCGCCCCATGCCTTGGACACCACTCCCCCCCCCCTCACACCCCCCCTTCCCGAATATATACTTCGTGAAAACAACACATTTCTCGACCTACTCTGAGAGCAACAGCAAGCAAATATACATTATCACAATCTACCCCACACGCCACCGCCAAGGACTACACCAACAACAGCAATGAGCATATCCCGGCACAAGGTGGTGAACATGGACATATTGGGATTTTTGTTACTGTTTGTTTACCCACTAATTATTTTACTTAGGTAGATTTTAATTATGCAGCTTATGTAATAACCTGTAATAATGTATCGAGACGTTTGTATAATAAGCAGTGAGGGCTAGGATTAGGTTCAAATACGCGTATTATGTATGCATGTGTAGAGCTGGGTGCGAATGTGTAAGTGCCGCTCAGTTCAGTTCATAAAAGATGTTTGTGTGTGATATGTGTAGTTTGTAGTGTACATTTATGTTCATTTGGAATTTGTAGCTGTGTAAGTGCAGGGAGAAAAATGTTCATAATTATGTTATAATGTTTTCATGTCTTGTTTGCATTATTTGTTATAAATGTACCACAAACGGATTTCTCTTTTCGAGATAATAAAGTACTCTTATTCTTATTATTATTCATACATGGAGTTGCCAGGGTACACGTGGAAGGTCGAAGTGTGACGGGTGCGTCCTTCCGTAATGAACTACTGCAGCCGTTCTGCGCATGTCCATTTGATGTCATTTCCTCAGCACTGCGCCTGCGCGCTGGTATTGGGGTTGCAGACAAAGTCGACTGACAAATAAAAAAAGAAACGTGCCACTGATTGATTGCTAGGAAGCGGGCTGAAATCAACATTCAGCAAGAATGCACTTTATTGTTTTCAAAGTACTGTTCTGTGATCTTACGGTTGGAAGCTGGAAGGTCCAAAATCACAAACCAGTACACCACGTTCATTGTCAGAGTCCAGAACGCGGTTCACGGGTTCTCGCTGTGAGTTACAAGTGCTACACCTCAACCCATTGCGCAAAGGTCATCGGGCCGACGTCGACCGCCGTTGGCCCGCGCACGTCCGTGCGCGGGCCAACGGCGGCCGACGTGGGCCCGATGGCCTTTTGCGCATGGGACGCCGAGAGTCCACGCCCCAAGCGCTCCAAGACAGACCTGGATGTGATAATCCCATTAACTCACCACCACATACAAAGGGAACTCACCGATGTGATGGAGAATGATCCGCTGGGAGAGTTGTCCACCCTTGTTTGAGGTTTCTCCTTTGGCTTGAGCTCCTGAATGTCGTGTAAGGACCGACTGCGGCGCCGCAAGTGGGATACAAACAGAACTTCGTAGCCAAGGGAGCTAACCTGCAAAACACAAAAATCCATTTGCAAGAGTGCACTAACCGGTATTATTATTATTATTATTATTATTATTATTATTATTATTATTATTATAACCGAGAAAGTTGATCGTGTCACAAGCACAAAACAACACTACTTATCGTTTACCTTCAAACCGAAGGCTGATCATAAGGCTCTTAGGAAATAATAAGTGTGCATTGCACGTAAGCTTTGGACAAGACGTTTTAGTGGCACATCGGCCTGCTGGTTATATCTTGGGCAACATATTGCAATCTCCCCTGCCTCTCCGTGGTCGTTTGTTTTTTTGCGGGCTATGTTATACCGAAATCCTACGTCACGATGACTGAATAACCAAGAAAGAAAGAAACACGCTTCAAAATACAGGAGGGTAGGGGAGTACCGTCATGGTTCCACGACCCGTAGGGCATGCATACCACCCCCTCCCCCTTTCCGTTGAGAATAACACAGATGATTTCTCGTCATATGAGGGAACTAACTTAGCCTACCTCTGTACCCAAGAGGCATAGATTCGCGTGAACCCCATGCGGTTGCAGGGGCTCATGAGAATCTATGCCTCTTGGTTACAGACGTTTCAGACTGGATGAACCAACTACATGCTGCAGTGTTCCGTGCTTTACTCAGACTATAAAGACAAACCGCCATATCGCTTTCTTGAATACCATTCGACTAGCTGAGCATTTTTTCGAAGAAAAGTCCACGACGAGGCTGTAAGCACAGCGCGGTATTCTATTTTCAGTAGTGCTTCTTGGCACATCGGCAGCGCTCCTAGGTCACACATCTTGCAGTCGTTTGTTTACTCAAATTTTTCGGATTTGATTTTAACTCCTTTCAGAATGCAGCCACCGGTGATGTAAACAGTACCTAATGGCCGCATGCACAACAGGGTGGAGAACAGATCCCACTGATACAATAGTCATCAGTTATTCATCAGTTACCTTCTTCTGGGCTGCTTGAGGGTCCAACCCTTGATATTTACTCTGAATCTCGTCCAGGTAGAACCTTTCCACGGGGTTTTTCTTCGTGTCCTTGACCTTATCCACTTGGCCCGGTTTGGCTGCGCGGTAGGCGAGCTCGGCCCTGACCTTGACCCGTTTTCGCTGAAGGGCGTTGATTTTGCGGCGGAGAAAAGCTGCCCGCAGTTTGTCGCCTGCGATACTGGTCTTGGCGTCTCTGTTCTCGTCGTGAAGGGACGTATTCCATCTGAAAACACACATGAACAAGAACTGACAGATTCAGGCATTTAAAAGAATGTACAACCTTTGACATTAAAGAATAAAGATACTCTCCTCAGAACTTTAAGACGCACGGATAGCTTAACTCAATCAAGGCGCCCCGCAGCAATAGTTGCGGAACTGTCGTATAGCTTTGCCGCAGCTGAGCACCTTGAATGAGTTAACGCGTTTATCAACGTACCGACGACTCCCTAATTAGAGAACCACTCGCAATTTAATCGGTGATGTGAAGAATGGTAACCCCGTTACTTCTAATATACACAAACAATGTCTTTAGATGCCAACCTAACCCTTTCAGTGTCCAGAAAATGTGGACACCACCCAACCGCAAGAGGTATAGATCCTCATGAGCCCCTGCAGTTGCAGGGGCTCATGAGGATCTATGCCTCTTGCTGACCCCACTCTGAATCCTTGACCCTGGGACAGGTAGAGATTTAAAGTCTTGAATTAACTAAGATCGCACAAACACAGTCTGCGTCGGCTGGCTCTGAAGGGGTTAAACGCCAATAAGATCTCACTCATCCGAGAAATACGAACACGCATGAGTACACATGGGTCCACAGCCGGAGCTTACGTAGTTGGGCAGTGTCTGCATTCTCCTGACAGTAAAAGGTTAACTACAAAGAGGCAACGAACACCATCCACGTCGGCCTCCATCTGCGCATGCACACAATGGTCTTTGCCCCTGGCATTTGGACGTGGCTCGGAAATCGGAAGTACGTCACAATTACACGTTTCTCGACGAAATCAGTCGGTGGATTAAAGGCAGGGCAAACGAGCTGTGTCGCATGTTTGTCCGGGCTTTTAAACCACCATTTTCGACGGAACACATACAATGTTTGACCTACTTCCCAATGCGCAAAAGGCCGTCGGGCCGACGTCGGCCGCCGTTGGCCCGCGCACGGCCGTGCGCGGGCCAATGGCGGCCGACGTCGGCCCGATGGCCTTTGCGCATTGGGTTATGATTTCCTGCCAATCGTCTATTGGTGGTTGTTTATATTTGTACGCAGGGAAGGGGTTGCGGAGAGGGAGACGCCTACTGTTTGCTCTCGTCCTCTGTGGAAGCGGAGAAGCCCTGTCTCTGCGCCAGCGCCTTGGCTTTCCGCACAATGTCATCGGTCTTCATCGTCACAAGAACTGTCGTTTTCTGCCATTACAAATTGCACACCATTACAGATTATCCCTGACTCAAAAGCAGGTCAGACAACGCACGAATTTGAAGCATTCCGTGAAATCGGACAAGCCAGAAAGTATGACAGACACGCAACCACACTAACAGAACATCCTTAAATCAGATTCTGTTGTGTTTTTTTAATGCAGGACGTTCACACATTCAGTGGATTCCACCAGCCCACTCAATCTCGCGTCAATCGATCTCGAAATACTATATTTAATCAGGGCGGATCAGTTACCTCGAAAGAGGGGGAGGGAGGGTGGTGGTTCCAACTTTATGTTTGGGGCTTCCAATCTGATACAAAAGTCCTCCCAGACGCTGGACCTTGCTTCCGGGGGCCGAAAAAATCGAACAGCGGGGGAGAGGGAGGGAGGGGGAGGGGGGTGAAGGCGCGTGTTAAAACTCTCACCGTTTGCCAAAATATCAAACAACGGGGGAAAGGGGGGGACGAGGGGTCCTTGTGAGAACTCGTCAAAATTTTAAACAATTTTAAACGTGGGGTGAGGAGGGGGGCTTCCAAAACACTCCAGAAAGGGACTTTGTTATAGCAGGGGAGGGGGGTCTGGAACTCCCCCCGATCCGCCCCTGATAAGTGACGTCAAATGGATTGACCATGACAGATAGAGGGTAGGGCCAGACTCATCTGGCACTCATCTTGAACTATCGCGATCGATCCACCTTTTGCTGTTGGGCGTTATGAACGCATCAGATAACATTATGACCCAAAGGACACAGCACCCAGCAAGCAAAGGTCCTCTGGCCCAAGACGGCCGCCGTGGGTCCTAAGACATTTTGGTACTGGGGCATGTGCAGGTGGTTACCGTGAATCCGTTGTGCTTGTCCTGTTGCTGGATCTCCCAGGCCATGCGCAGCTGGCGCGCCAGTTCCGGGTTCTCTTCCAGCGCCCTGCCCAGCAGTCGGGGGTCAGCCTCGCCCTGTTGCACGTGCATACACATATCTATCTGACGTCAGGGCTCACAGAGAAGTACATTAAAATTACACTCGGAAAAGAAACAACCCGTAACGTTTTCCGGTGTACTACCTTGGGAGTACGCCACAAGTATACTTCTATTCACAAGAGATTCTTAGCATTTGAAGAGTAGTGTACTGGTGGCATACTCCCCGAGTGGGTCTATCTGGGGAGTACATCTGCAAACGGTACGGAAAACGAATTGAAAAATAATGACTGGATTTTGATAATAAGCCAACGAAAGGAGAAGCACGCTTAGAAAAGTCAATGACATTTCTAAGCGTGCTTCTTTCGTCGTGGGGTTATGCTCTGCATTTTACACGCGTGTCAGTCACATTTTTGGTCTGGATTTTATTTTACTTTGGATACTGTCGAGTGTGAAATGACGTCAGTTCTGTGGGTTTTTTTTTTTTTTTATCGAACGGTGGACTCACCCCTTTGATTCCTATAATTTTGTTGAGTACTGCTTTCGGCAACTGAAACGGAAAACAGAAAATAACAGTATTCACGTGTCGTCGTCGTCGTAGTAGTAGTAGACTAGTAGTAGTCGTAGTACATATAGTAGTAGTCGTCGCAGCAGCAGTAATAGTAGTGGCAGTAGTAGTGGCAGTGGTAGTAGTAGTGGTAGTAATAGTAGAAGTAGTGGTACTAATAGTCGTAGTAGTAGTAATAGTAGTGGTGGAAGTAGTAGCAGTACTGGTAGAAGTAGTAGTATAGTAGTAGTATTAGTACTGACACTAGTGAGGTTTTGTTTGCAAGGAACCACTTGCAACAACGAACCACTTGCAACAACGAACGAGAAGGAAATCACGGCTGACTGACAAAAGACACTACAGTCACCTGCAAGAGGCATAGATCCTCATGAGCCCGTAGGGCTCATGAGGATCTATGCCTCTTGCAGGTGTTTGGAGCGTTGTTTATGCGTATAGAACAAGCGGGTTATCCTCCGTGAATTCGCTCTCTTTCGGTTGTTGATAGTCGTTCGTAACAAACCAAACCTCGCTAATAATGATAATTATTATAAATATGGTCTACTTCAATTAATAATAATAATAAGAATAATAATAATAATAATAATAATAATAATAATAATAATAATAATAATAATAATAATAATAATAATAATAATAATAATATAATGACAATAATGGTACTACATATAAACAACGTTATGATGAAAACAAGATGAGGATTTCATCCCAAAGTCTATCGTATTGTTTGGAGCTTAGATGCGTTTATCTTTTAGGAACATTCAAGTTCAGAGTTGTTCATATTTTTAGGCTTATTATGCTGATCCATTTCCCTCCTCTCTAAGCCAACCTCTGATCAACACACACGTCGGCGCACACAAATAAAGACGGACACACGGCGCTTCCCGCCATTAGTAGCCTCTGTGGGCTCATGTCGCGACAGGAATCCATCTCCTTCTACTCTAACCCACCCTCTGGTCCACACACACTGGCACACAGAAATAAAGACGGACACACGGAAGCAACTCAGTTGCCACATTCTTTCTGCCAATGAAGATAAGTAGCGGCTAATCTCTCTGTTTGTTTGTTTGTCTATTTTGACAAAGGGTATTTACCCGAAATATTAATAAATTGTGTTGTACCCGTCTTTTCTAAGCGTGTTTCTTTCTCCGTTGGGTACTTCTTTGCATATTACACGCTTGGCAGTCACCTTTTTGGTCTGGATTGATTTTTTACAGGTACTAGGTAACAATTTTGACCTAATCCTACCCCAGGGCCGGGACAAACAGCAGGTTTATGCAAACACTGTTTATGAAAAAAACATGCGGGTATTAATGAGAAGATAAATTATTTTTCGTAAAAGAAAGATTAACGTTATGTTAGCTGTTTTACAAATGACTCCGAAAAGGAGGTGCAGAAAACTGTCTGATTTTCACACCTAGGGCATACAGGTCACACTTGACCTAATCGTACCCGACAGCCGAGATAAATTGTAGGCTTATGTAAATACCGTATACGAAAAATCATGCGGTTATTAATGAGAAGAATGTTTTTTTCGTTAAAAAAAAGATTCAATTGTTTTAAGATTAACCCACACAATTTGTAACATTAATCCCCAAAACGTGAAAATATTTTTTATATACATTTAATTATCACTCAAAAGGTTCTAGAGGTACAATGCTGGTTAACGAACCCATTCAATATCTCCCTTTTATCTAGCTATATGCAAAATATCTAGTAAACATAAGAAACATTACGGACTCAAGAATGATTCAGCCGGTTTTTGTGAAACGGCCATTTTCTCGCCAATGAGAATCTTAATCGGTTGTTTGGAATGATCTCCCACGCGAACTGAGATACGTGGATTCGAGAGAGGCATTCAAGCGTGCCCTAAAGACCCATATGTTTTCTGTCAGCTACAAATGACTTTGTCACACACCTGTCATGTTAAAGTCATCTCTATCTATTTATAGAAGTAGTGTGTGTGTGGGTGTGTGTGTGAATGCCAGTATGAGTCCATGAGCGTAGCACTTTTGAATGGTGACTTTATAGCTTGTTTACAGAGTGCGTTTTATTTTGTTGTTGTACTTTTTGTAAATTCCATTTTTGTAATTAGTTATTTTTGTACAAATAGTTTTTGTTAAGCGCCTAGAGCTCTAATCTGAGGTTAGGCGCTATACAAGTACTCATTATTATTAATCAACAAATCGAAATAACAGATCTCGAGATAATTCTTTTAGGGACAATATCCAAAAATTTCAAGCTTGTCCGTCATCAAACGCGGGCTCTAGTCGCTGTCACACACACACACACACACACACACACACACACACACACACACACACACACACACACACACACACACACACACACACACACGCGCGCGCGCGCGCGCGCGCAAATGACGTTCTCTAGCAAGGTTTGCGTAGCTAGACGTGAAGTCGTTTTTATCTTGTTACTTCTTTGCCAGAATTTCTGCCCTGCACGCCAAGACCGTCATGTGCATGCTCCGGAATGCGCTCCGACCAGCCCCATTTCAAAGTCTACCGTTTTTTCAATACGGTAGACAAAATGAAGATGTTTATGATGACTGGTAACAACTGATTAGTATATTGTGCTAGCTGACAAATTTATTGTCAGTACTGCTTCGGACGCAAAACGTCAAAATGTGACGTCACACTACAGTTGTCTGCGTCCAGGACAGTGCCATTCAAGGCGCCACATCCATGAAACAGTACAAGCTATTGCAATGTCAGAAATTATCCTTACACTTCTCTCCAGCATGCGCACAAAACTGCTGGTGACGGGCGTTCTGCCAATCGCGTCATCTGACGCTGTTATTACGTCATCTTCAGTGGCTTTTTCTGCCTCTGCAAAAAAGAGTCAATCAACAATAACATGCCGTGCCAACGTGAGTATATTCAAACAATATAAAACGCTAAAATCAGTGACATGAAGAAAACATAAGATTTATTTTATATCTCTAAATAACACATTTGCCTTTCAGAAACCACAGCGAGTGGTAGATCGCCCAAGTTCAAGGATAGTGCAAGATTAGGTTGACGCCCTTCAAGGCACAAAGCCTAATCTGGCACCTCTCTTGAACCATCATGGCCGATCCATCTCCCACAGATGGTGCATAGTCTTCTTAGACACCTCGCAGAGTATTTTACATTTCTACTTAAGGTGTGAATTGGTTAAAATACAATCTTGTTTTCGTGTTCGGTTTAACATCTGTCGTCACCACAACAGTGATTTCATGGACGGCAGTGAGCAGAGGCCTTTGGGTTCACGACGGCCTCAGTGGACCCACGCACGGCCGTCGTGGGCCCGAAGCCTTTTTGCTACTGGGGTGATTAAAATGAGGGAAGCAAGATTAGTCTTTCAGACTCAAATTCAATTTCATTACTGAACATACGAGCTCGGACAGCGGTAGCCAAATTTAACCCCGCGTCCTCGTTAACTGTGAATTCGTGCTGTTTTGAATATATACGTATCCATAATTTGAACATTGTACCCTGGTCAGAGATGTGTAACATTTCGGCTCTAAGGTGTGCTGGTCTGTGAATTTAGACCTTACAGCCTAAAGCCCAACGTAAAAGATTCCAGACCAAGATAGATACCGAGCCCGGGGGGTGGGGGGGGGGATCACTTCATGAAAATAAAGACCATAACAAAATGCTGTATTAGCTTTATTGATGTGTTTGTGGCTGTGGTCAGTTCACCAGTCAACAGTGAGAAAGGCGACACTCCTCCCCTCCTCCCCTCCCCCCCACCTAACCCCCCCCCTAACCCCACCCCCTAACCCCCCCTACCCCTCCCCCCCTTCCTGCCACCATCACACCTTCACGACCACTGAACGAGGACCAAAAGAAGCGGTGTAGGTATTGGTGTGTGCATCTGAGATGGCAAAGGGCTGTCCACTTTTTTCCCACGGTGTTGTGGATACAGCAAAAATCTGCTTAGAGCAACCGTCCTTATAAGAGATCGCCTGTCGTTAGCGACCATCATCTGGGTGCCTACACGTGACACGTTTTGCCCGTCAAGACTTCTCTTCTCCTTGAAGACCACTCTTCTTGTTTTTAAATATTGGTTGCACGAGACAGGTTTTAGCAGTTTTATTAATAAAATCCCAGTGCGCAAAAGGCTATCGGGCCGACGTCGGCTGTCGTTGACCCGCGCAGGGTCGTGGCCTTTTGTGCATTGAGGTATCCCCTCCACTACCAAGAGACACGAATTTTCTTTGAACATCTAGCAAATTCAACACCGAATAACTCCATCCATCCCTGCAAGGAACATGGTACACACAGGTTCAAGAAACGTATATGGGGCCAGCAAAACAGGACGAACCTCGATCGTCAGCCCCTATGTCTGCCGGGTCTACAGAGGCTTATCTCCCTTGTAATTAGCTGGCGTTTGCATTTTCTAAGCAGTAACGGGGTCAAATTGCACTTGAATGGCGGAGGTTCTCTGCCGCCGCCTGCATCTGTGTTCTGGCGGCGGAGGGGTTAAAGATACAGCCTAGCACTGCTCTGCGAAGACAAAGGACCGTAAGACCGTTTTCGTGAAAAGCGAGATTTTCATTGTAAAACAATGAAGATCGCGCTTTTTACAATAATGGACTTGATGTCTTCTGCCTTCAGCGCAGTTCTAGCGTATTCTCCAGTAGCAACACGTCTTCGGGTCCACGACGGCCGCGGTGTGCCCGAGGACCTCTGCTTACTGGGTTAGCTCTGATTTACCTTTCCCTTTTGCCTTTGCGATCTCCTCTTCATTCTCTTCCAAGACGTCCTCCACGTCTTCCTCGTCTTTTTTTGCGTCACTTCTTGGCGTGACGTCCTGAGGGGGCGTGGCCTGCCTGTGGACTGTGCCCAATGCGGTGCGCGGACGGGAAGACAGGCCCCGCCCACTGTCCGCTGAACGGCGTATGTGAGCGGAGCGAACCCTCCCGCTGACCGGCTGGTAGCCCGCTCCTTTGCTCATGAACCGAAACAGGTTTTCTCTTCTCTGGTATCTGAAAATCAAACACATGGTCAGCCAATTACAGTCGAACCGGTGGTGTTAGCAAGATGAAAGCGGTGTTCAGTGACTGGCGCTTTCTCAAAACGGTTCTCCTGTCATTTAACCCTGTTAGCCCCAAGGTGCCATTTCTCAAATTTTGGAGTTGTTGTCTAATAATAATAATAATAATAATAATAATAATAATAATAATAATAATAATAATAATAATAATAATAATAATAATAATAATAATAATTACGGTATTTATAATGCGTTTATCTTATAATAATTATAACTCTAAGCGCGCAAATAGTAAAATACATTACGACAGTCAGCTTGGGGTTGGGAGTGTGGTGATGTTATAATGCTAGAACTGTTGAAAGAGGTGCGTTTTGAGGGCGGACTGGAAGGAGGAGGGAGAGTGTTTCTGACGGAGAGAGAGTGGGAGAGTGTTCCAGGTGGATGGACCGTATACTGAGAAGGAGCGGGGGCCGAAAGTGCTCAGTTTGGTGCGGGGGATGTGGAGGCGGAGAGGGTCGGAGGCGGAGCGGAGGGAGCGGAAAGGAGTGTCTAATGACTGTACCAGGTGCAGGAGATGGATTGACCATGATCATTCAAGGGTAGTGCCAGATTAGCTTGGCGCCTGAAGGCGCCAAGCTAATCTGGCACTACCCTTGAATGATCATGGTCAATCAGTCTCCTGCTGTAGGGACTCGGGGTTAAATGGGCAGGGTATGGTTGTACCTTGCTTAACGTCCCGGCTTTCTCAGGACGTGCCTGCACTGCTTGTGAAAAAAAAAATAATAAACAGAATATTGAATGTATGTCGCCAGCCGGTCTAATACGCTAAATAAATCTAAGACATGGGGCCTAAATAAAGCCAAGACCATTTAGCAACACACGTCCAATATCAAGAGCTACAGGCAGCGCAGACAGTACTTACTTACTTACGCCTGTCACCCCTACCCGGGTATAGGCCGTCGACGAGAGACCTCCAGCAACTCCTGTCCTGTGCTTCTCCTTCGATTCTACTCCAGGTGGTTCCCAGTCTCTTGATGTCTGCTTGGAGGTCTCGACGCCAGGAGTTTCTCGGCCTACCTCTTTTCCTCTTTCCCTGGGGGTTCCATGACAATGCCTGCCTAGTGATACTGGAAGCTGGCTTTCTCAGACTGTGACCGATCCATCCCCATCTTCTTCGCCCAATTTCATTCTCTGCCGTTATCTGCTCTGTTCTCTCCCAGAGTCTGACGTTGCTGATCTTCTCTGGCCAGTGGATTTTCAAAATTCTTCTAAGGCAACTGTTCATGAAGGTCTGTACTCTGTTGACTGTGGTTTTTGTCAATCTCCATGTCTCTGCTCCATATAGGAGAACTGCTTTTACATTGGAGTTGAAAATCCGGACTTTGGTGTGTTGTGACAGCTCTCTGGAACTCCACACTTTTTTTCAACTGGAGAAAGGCTGCTCTGGCTTTACCGATTCGTGCTCTGACATCTGCATCAGTGCCGCCCTTTTTGTCTATGATGCTCCCGAGATAGGTGAAGGACTCCACCTCCTCCAACGGGGTGCCAGCAAGCAAGACTGGTTCTTCCCTGGTTGCGTTCAGCCTCATTGTCTTTGTTTTCTGTTTGTGAATGGTGAGGCCCACTTGGGACGAGATGTCAGCAAGCCTCGTGGTCTTGTCCTGCATTTGTTGATGAGTGTGGGACAGTAATGCCAAGTCGTGTGCAAAATCGAGGTCGTCAAGCTGTGTCCACAGTGTCCACTGTATTCCACTTCGTCTGTGCTCTGTGGTCATCTTCATGACCCAGTCTATGGCCAGTAGGAAGAGGAACGGAGACAGCAGACACCCCTGCCTGACACCAGTTCTGACCTGGAGCTCTCTGGTGAACTGCCCTTCGTGGATCACGCGACATGTCATGCCATCATAGCTGCTCTTGATCAGGCGGACGAGCTTTGTGGGTACACCGTAGTGTCGTAGGAGTTTCCACAGAGTCTCTCGGTCCACGCTGTCAAATGCTTTCTCATAATCCACAAAGTTGACGCACAGCGGGGAGCTCCACTCCAGAGACTGTTCCACGATGATGCGGAGAGTGGCGATCTGGTCTGTACATGATCGGTTCTTCCTGAATCCTGCTTGCTGGTCTCTCAGCTGGGGGTCAACGGAGCTCTTCATTCTCTCTAGGATGATCCTGTTGAAGACCTTTCCTGGTACTGACAGCAAGGTGATTCCTCTGTAGTTGGAACACTTGCTGAGGTCGCCTTTCTTGGGAAGCTTGATTAGGTACCCCTCCTTCCAGTCAGCTGGCATCACCTCCTCTTCCCAGATCTTTCCAAACAGTGGGTACAGCATCTCAACTGTTGTCTCTAGGTCTGCTTTCAGAGACTCCGCTGGGATGCCATCTGGCCCTGCTGCTTTGCCATTCTTCAAAAATGCCACTGCTTTTCTGATCTCTTCCCGGCTGGGTCTGTCACAGCTGATGGGTAGGTCGGTCTCTGCCGGCTGGATGTCGGGGGGGTCGGGTGGGCTAGGTCTGTTCAGTAACTCTTCAAAATACTCGGCCCATCTGTCGAGTTGGTCTGCTCTGTCTGCAATAAGCTTGCCTTCTTTGTCTTTTACTGGTCTTTCTGTATGGCCATACTTACCCGACAATCTTCTGGTAATGTCGTAGAGCTGTTTCATGTTGCCGCTGCCTGCTGCCTTTTCTGCCTCTGCTGCCAGGCTGTCTGTGTAGGCCCTCTTGTCTGCCCTGATACTCCTCTTCACCTCGCGGTTGGCTTCCGAGTATTCCCCCTGTGCCCTTACTTTGGCTGCTCTCGTGCGACTGTTGTTGACCGCTGCTTTCTTCTGCTTCCTCGCTTCTATCTTCTTCAAGGTCTGTGCCGACAGCCAGTCCTTGTGGTGGTGTTTCCTGAACCCTACAGTGTCTTTGCAGGTTGAGTTCAGCGCCTCTCTAACTGCCTTCCACTGCTGCTCTGTGGTGACCGCCTCCTCTTCATTTACTAGCTCCTGTAGCGCTTGAAACCGGTTGGACAGCACCAGTTTGAACTCTTCTCTAACTCCAGTTTCTCTCAGGAGGCCTACATTATAGCGCTGTCTTCTTGTTGTCTCTGTGCAGCTTTTCTTTAGCTTGAGCTTCATTCTTAAGGTAAGCAGATGGTGGTCTGAGGCGACATCTGCTCCCCTCCTCACTCGAACATCTTGAAGGGATCTTCTAAATTTCTTGCTAATGCAGATATGGTCTATTTGGTTCTCTGTTGTATGGTCAGGTGAGACCCAAGTTGCTTTGTGTATAAGATGCTGCCTCCAATGACAAGTCGGTTTAGAGCACAAAAGTCTACAAACCTCTCCCCGTTCTCACTCATCTCCGAGCCTAGTCCCTGTCTCCCCATCACCTCTTCGTATCCGGTGTTGTCCTCCCCTATTTTGGCATTAAAATCGCCCATGACGATGGTGATGTCTCGCTCCGCACATTTGTCCACGGCACTCTGGAGTCGGTCGTAGAACTCTTGTTTCTCTTCCTCGTCACTGTCATTGGTGGGCGCATAACACTGACGTTCAGCTTGAGCGTTTTCTTGGTTCTAAAGGCTGCTGTTATAATTCTTGGCCCAAGAGGTTCCCAGCCCATCAGCGCTCTCTGTGCCACTGGTGACAGCATGAGTGCTACTCCTTCTGTATGGGGGGCATTCTCCTCTTCATGACCTGAATACAGAATCATCTCCCCACTTAACAGCCTTTTCTGGCCAGACTGCGTCCATCTGGCTTCACTGATGCCTAGCAGGGAAAGGTTGTACTTTTGCATTTCCGCTGCTATCTGGGCGGCCTTGCCGCTCTGGTACATGGTCTTGACGTTCCATGTGCCCATGGTTGTATCCCTGGATAGAGAGAGGCGGCTC